>CAHIKZ030000446.1:4147500-4292500 GCA_903632075.3 Acanthosepion pharaonis | reverse complement strand
TAGAATGTTTGATTGGCTCAAAAACTTAGATTAAGTTTTATAGAGGTCTGTAGGATCAAACAAGCTAAGTTGAAATCCTTCACCTCTTATATCCCATTAGACACACACACACACACACATTATATATATATATATTTTACACACACAGAAACCCAACTGTTCAACTTTGAATTCTACCCACATACACATGCTCACAGCACTAGTATGACTTCCTTTCTCCAGTGACTGACTAATTTCTTTTCCTGTTCAGATGTGTCTCATTCTTCACCATCTTTATCAAAGAAAGACTTAAAAGATTTTGTATTATTTGTTAAAATTATATTGCTACTTTGTTTGAAACCACAACTTTGTCTTCTCTTTCTTTTTTATTTAACCATATTCTTCTTGGTTGTTTCTATAAAGTTTTAACTTCATAGAAACTAACTCAACTTGATTATATTTTTGTTGGTGGAACATCATTGAGTCAGAGTCAGATATAAATAATTGTAAATGTTGTTATAAAAATCGACATTTCAACATTATTGATTTGTTTTTTTTTTAATGGTTTATTAACCTTTTGTAGGTTATTTAAAGCCAGAAAACATTTTTAGATTGTAAATAATTTTTTGGAGAGAATATTGATTTCTATGTTCTACTAATTAACCCATAGCTGGAGTAGAAGAGGTGGATTCATACCTTTCCGAAGGATATTTGTGCATAAGTGAATATAATGAACCCAACTGAGATTGAAACTTGGCTTTCTGATTTCCATTTCTGAGCCATTATTCATTACACCACTCCAACATCCAAGCTTACAGAATCTGATATTCCTAAGCAGTCACTATTCTATGTACTGACCAGGCTTGATGTTTATTAACCTAAGTAATTATATGGAAACTGTTGCATCAATATATGGTGTAAGCCACTTCACCAGAATAAGCATTGACATTTGTCACTTGAATAATTCACAGATTGCATTTTATAGTGAAAATGCTCCGGCAATTAGAAAGATTTTATTCAGTTGGCGATTAGAAATAAATATTTAATTCACTATGTCTTCCATTTTCTTTTCATGAACACTGTGAATAAAATTGAGATTTAGAAAAATCTATTGTGATGCAAACAACGATATCAAGAGTTATTTTTTGTTTTTAAAACTTTTCCAGATTTATCCTTTTTCTTCTATTTTTTTTTGTCATTCTTTTTTCTTCATTCCCAAACAAATGAACTCTTATCTCAACAAGCAGCAAACATTATGGTCACTTTCTTAAGCCTTCCTTTAGTAAAAGGAAAAAAAAAAATGAAGGCTTTTTTTTTCCTAGAAATGTGGAGTTGACATTTGTTTCAGCCTGATCTTATTAGAAACAGATTTATTGCCTAAGAAAAAATTGAAATCTGAATATTGTGTCATATTTTTATTTATAAATTTTTCAGATTATTTGGCATCTTTAATAAATACAAAGACTTTGATCAGTGTTTTGGCTTCTAGCTGTGTTTTTGGCATATAGTCATAATAACATAATTTATATTAAAGGAAATGACATGTCATTGTTGTCTCAAATAAATATATCTTGTGATTCATTCTTTATTAATATAATTCTAATACTTACACCAATAATAATTCAATATCTATATTTTCCTTAATAATTATAACAAAAGAGTAAATATTTTAAAAGTATTTTTTGAACTAAACTGCAGAAAAATTGAAAAAAAATTATTAGGTCTTTGACAAACTATCATTTATCTGCAGCCATGTTAGATTTAAGGAGTCAGCTTCTCCAGGGAAGAAAATAATCTATTGGATTAAAGCATTGATTTATGAATTTGGTGTCAGTAATTGTGAGTTCAATCACTGGGCTGAGCAGAGTGTACATAAATTCAGTGAAAACAGGGTAAGCAATAACTGAGCAGTAATAAAAATAAGGACAAAGTGAGATATCCCTAGACAAGGGTGATGAAATGAGAACAGATAAAAAAAAAAAAGGGTTAAGTTTGGAATTACCTGTAGGTTACTTGGATTGACAGAGACCTCGTGAAGGCTGGAGAACAAAACAGCCAAAACATTGTTATAGCAACAAAAAAGATGAGGACAATCATCTGCATGTAAATAGTGTAAATGATTCTAAAATAAAATTCTGCACCTCTTTCAAAAGATTAAGATATCAGTCAATATGAAAAAGATAGCACTCAATGTGAAACAATAGCAGTCAACATGAAAGATGATATCAGTCAATGTGAAAAAGGATACAAGTTAATTTAAAAAAACATAGCAGTCAATGGCAGTAAGGATAACAGTCACTAAGAAAAACTAGTGAAAATATATGACTTATGGTGTACAATTCTTAGTAGAATTATTGAAGGTGCATCTTGTGCAAATTTGTTGAAACCAAACTGGATTTTCTGACTGTCTTCTTTTATATGAATTTCTTCTTTACACTTGAAATATAAGGATTTTGGTATAATGGATTCAGTTTAAAGTGTTAACCCAAATATTGAGAGAATAATTATCACTGTTTGTATCAAAAAAGGTTTGCTCTGGCAGTTTAGAACCCCACAACTGATATTTTAAACCAATTACACAGTGTTATACAGAATTTTAAAAAAAAATGTCTTTCATATTATGTCAAAAATAAAAGGCGGTCTTTAAAAATGTATTCCAAATAACCATTAATCAGAGTAAAAAAAAATCATTTCTGACACACAATGATAAAATCAACAATAAAGATAGGGATATTAGTTCAAATCAGAATGGTTCAACTCTCCTGAATTTTATATAAGTTTGGAAGAGTTGAAACCTTTTGGCTTACTTAAAATATCTGAAGAGTTGAAACATTTTGGCTTAATTAAAACATCACTCCTGTGACTCATGCTATTAACATTACAGTTTAATCTACATATATAAAAATGCAATATATATAGAGTTTGTCTGACGATCGCAAAAGCGTGAAACCCAGGGTCACAAACTCACATCAATCCAACCAAATATGTTAGCTCTATCTCTGATATTGAGTGCTTTCTAATAAGTACTGTGCATATAATCTTACTTATTATAAAACGCAGGTTGTGTGTGTGTGTCTGTAACGTTTATATGTTGGATCGAATTTCCTACATTTTTTAGCCGATTTTAAAACTTCACAGGACTACATAAAATTACCTTGTGGTGGTTCTAACGGGGCCGAAAATGGGAAAAACACAGTTGTTTTTTAAGAAAATAATTTTGAAAACACGATGAAGACATCGTGAGAATGAAAGGGGGACAAGTCACCCACGAAAATGTAAACAAAAGAGCATAGCATGATGAAAAAGACGCCGAACTTGACGAAAACAAAATTTTATCGTCTAATGTTCATATTATTATTAAAGAGGAAAGATCAAAGTATTTTGGGGGTATTTTTTTACATTTTTTAATCGTTCCTAGCATGTCTGAAATTTTCGTTAAAAATATTGTTTTTTTTTGGTCAAAAAAAAGGACAGACTCATTTTCAATCATTCTTTTCGATTTGATAAAAAAGATTAAAATCTTACTTTGATATTCTTTTAAAAATCAATTATCATTTTTTCAAAACTGATTTTTAATAAAAACAGAAATTATACTGTTTATTTAAAATATTTTGAACCAAGCTTAACTTAGCTTCTGCGCCGAAAAAATGTAATTTGAAAATAAAACAAAGCAGGTCATAACCTTTCGCGTTGCTTGACGAAAGGCACATTCATGACGTTTAGATAAGTTACGGGAGGAGAATTCTTTCTACGGATGGAAGGAAGTGAAATTATTTAAGTGAACAAATTATTTACCTTGTTACTTTTAAGGAAAACTTTCAGCGCTCTAATTTTTTTTTTTTTTTTTTTTTTGTACTTAGCTTTCATTTTTACGTTTACGATGCTTTATGGAAAATATAAAGAAATTAAAAAATAAGACTGTTAATAGTGAGATTAAATTTCCTAAGAAAAAGGTATCTAATTAATTTAGGTACCTTTCTTATGAAATTTTATCAAAGTGTACATAAAATACTATAATTTTATGTACATTTATTACATTTTACTGTGTTATTTGTATTTCCATTCATTTTATTATTAATTTTGATATTTCATTTATGGAAAAATGTCATAACTGAGATTAATATAAAAATAAGATCATATAAATTAAAGTTTAGCAGTAGTTAAATTTCATAAGATGATACTGTTACTTGTAGGTACCCTTCTCAGTTGAAATTAAAAACTCAAATTAACTTCTCCATAAGTGTTTCGCAAAAGTAAAGGGCTTAACAGCGGAGAACAATGCTGAACTCAAATAATGCAACTAAATTGTATTCTGGTTGGTCTTCCGTACTTGATAATTACTGTCCGACTATAAACCCCAAAATTACATTTCTTAATTACCATGGCTAATCTGATTGGTCCAAATTATACAATTTTCAAAGTGCTAGACAATGACAATCTCACACGGACATTTTGAAAGGTTGATGTTGCTTTTAAGTTTTAACTAATGTTAAAATATTTTTTAAAATTCAATTTAAACATTTTTTAAAAATCTTTTTAAAATTAAAGAAATAAGAAATAATTGTATTAAAAATTCAATTTTCATTGAAAAATTTTTTTTTGCTTTCAGAAAATATTGTCCATATTCATAAAAACAAATTAAAACAAATAAAAGCATTTGAAACTAAATAATATATTTGTTTTATTGAGTTTTGTATGTTACAATTCACAGCTGATTTTCAGGTATGTTGGCAAAAAAAAAAAAAAAAAAAAAAAAAAAAAAAAAAAAAAAAAAAACATGATTTGCATTCTTCAAAGCCTTGTGCTTTTAACTATTGTAATCACTAAAACCGATGGTCTCGAATTTCTAGAGTTTTTCATAAAATTAGTTATGGGGGTGTTAATAAATATAAAAAAAAATATTTCTGCCATGACTTTAATAAAAAAAAAAAAACATATTTATAATAATTTCGATCATCAGTGAATAGTTTCTGAAAGTTTCATTAACATCTGACAATTATTTTTATTTTTGCAAGATTTTCCAAATTAATGTGTGTAAATACAAAAAACGTGCTAAAAATTATCTATGTTATTTACTACCCCTTGTTGCAACAAAGAGAAACAAGGTTTTTTAAATCAAAATTTAGAATATTCTTAAAAGATGGAAAAATTTTTTTAAAATAATTAAAAAAAAATGAAGAGGATAGACTAACTATCCTCTTCATAAAAACATAAGCATTTTGACGATAAAATTTTGTTTTCATAAACTTTGGTGTCTTTTTCATCAGACTATGCTCTATGTTTTAGCGATTCCGTGGAGTGACTTAGGTTAAAAAACCCAGGTTGTTTATGTGTGTGTGTGTGTTCCTTTATATATGGGATCGGATTTCTTACATTTTTCAGCCGATAAAACAAACATACACTTTTTTTTTTTGGCAGGTAGTATTTCTTATTGTCTTGCACACTTTTTTCTTTATTTACATTCAGAATGCTTTAAAAATTCCATTTACAAGACAATTGTTTATAATAAAATTCTATTCACCAATCGATAGACTCATAACGATTGTAAACAATGTTTTTGTTTGAATTTGGCTTTGACCAATTCGTGAAAAAAAAAAAAAAAACTAATTAAGACATGCATGTCCGTCAACCTTAAACAATAATCTTTGTCAATTTTTCAGTCTTTATGATGGTCGATACTTGATCTATCTCTTACTGTTACATCCCCGGGCAACGCCGGGCTCTACTGCTAGTATATAAATAATTTTATATATATATATATATATATATATATATTATTAATAGAAATCTTCTAAGTAACTATACTCATTCGATCTGCTTAGGTGAAACGTTGGTAGGTTTGTCTGGCTCTCTAGGTTTAACTATATATATATATATATATATATTTCATCACTTTAAATGTTATTTTTAGTGGATATTCAGATTTGAGTAGTTGACTTTATTTATTAAACTGTATATGTATTTTCATCTACTGACATGAATATTTGAGTCAACCTATTACAGAAAAACATGCACTCTCTGGCAGGATTTGAACATATGTCCATCTGTCTAGAGAGAACCATCGTTAGATCTGACATGCTTTAACCAATTCTGCTATGAAGAACTTTTGCCGATCAAACAAAAATCAAATATACTGTTTAATAAAAAAAAAATAAAAGAGAAAATATGAGTGTCCCCTAAAAAATTTAAAGTGATAAAATCTTAATTCTTATATATATATATATATATATGTGTGTGACCTGAAGAGTTTCAACAGAGATGGATGAATCAGTTAACTTGAAGTAGATTCTTCTAATGATATAAGAGAAATATCAATTTCTGATATTTTAACCTTGTTGATCTTAAATTAGAAGCAGTAGAAATGAAATGATGCAGAAACAACCTATAGACATCTACAGAGAGACCACATGACATATGATGCACTGTGAGTCATTGTCAGATAAGAAAGGCTCATTGGAAGACAACTACCATCAAGAAGAGAAAATTGAAATGGTATGGATATGTCATAAGAGCCAATAATATTTCTACTGCCATCCTATACCTTAGGCAAAAGAGGAGGAGGCAGAGATAGAAAAAAAAAAGGACTAAGTTGGCTGGTAGACCAGTCAGACAGTAGCACATAACTGAGAAATAAACTGATAGTAAATTTATAATTGCATCATATGTATAAAATCTCAAAAAAAATAAATATTACTATAGTTTTTTATAGTATTTATAGGCTAGTAAAATATAAAAATCTATCAATAGTCTGAAATAGAATTTGACTGAGTCAGAGAGGAACTGATGGAAAACAAAATGACAAGGCTTATTTACATTTAAAGTAAGGGTTGCCTTTACCAGATGAGCTACAACATTCAACATAATGAAGAAAAAGAATTTTTTTTAACTGACAGTAAAAATAAATATGTTCAACACCTCAAAAAAAAGTTGGGGACAATTTTATGTGGGCACAAACAAAATTAAAGAGATCTTTCTTTTAACATTTTAAAGTAAACATTGTTAAAAAAAAAAAAAAAAAAATAACAGATGCAAAACTATTTTCTGTCAAAGATCAAATGCTATGAATATATGAGCCTGTGTCTGGCTTTGATAAATTGTTTCAAAAGGCCAAAATAGCAAAGAGTGTTTCTTTCAGATAGTTAGAAAACTATTGTTGGATATAAGAGTAAAAGAATACTGATACTTATAAAGAAATAATTTGCACATTTTACATGAACATATAATAGAACTTAGATAACAATTCATATCAGGATATCTTTTTAATTAGGAAGAAAAGGACATGGAAAGTATTTTTTGTCATATAAGTCACCTAGTTTTCACTAAAAATCACCCATAGTCTAATACTCCAATAGTTGATTTTGTGTACCAGACTGTTTCACGCAATAGACCCCTGATGATCCCAGAACGAAATATATATGATTATAAATGATTAAATTAGGATTGCAAATCAAAATAGTGATAAAATATTAAAAACTTCTATTTAATGCTCTGATGAGCCCAGAATGATATATATATATATATGATTATAAATAACTAAATTAGGATTACAAATCAAAACAACGCTTGGTCATAAAAACACCAAAACAAGTGTTACAGCTAGACTTTAAATTGTTGTATGGTGGTATATATGCATATGTAAACATCTGTAAAAAGGAAAGACATGTTATTTGTACATACTCATGAGTTGGTATATATATATATATATAACAAGTTTTTTTTTTATTTATAGTTTAAACTAGTTATGTTGAACAATACTAACAAGTTGGGTTTGTGTCCAATTTTTATTAAATTTCACCAGCTAATTTTTTTATACAATTGGTAAACTTTCAAAAGTTCATTTTTGTTTTTTTGTTGTTTTTTTATCTCAGTACATTCAGCAGTCAGTACAGTCATTGTCAAGAATTGTATTCTTTTCTGTTTGTTTATGAAACTAAATTTGGCTATTCACTTGGATTCAAAAAAAACAGAAGTGAACTTTGTAAAGTTTATCATTTATATGAAACAACTTAAGTAGAAGTTAGAAAAACTTTAAAAAATTATTCATTATTATACACATGGTGTATTAAAAATACTTTTACAAACTTTTGGGGCAGGTTCCTCACACCAAAACAAAGCAAAAGTCCTTATAAGTATCTGCTTATTAGCAGGAGCACACCCTCTTGCAGGTCTTGAAGTGCATTTGAAATAAAGTCCCTGTTGTCAGCTCCTGTAAGATGTGCTCTGAGAACATATGGATTTACTAGACAGTCACCTACAATTCCAGCCCACACATTACTCATAAAGTGATGCTGGTGTCTTGCCTGTATTGTAATATGGGGATACCAATGCACCCACAAATGTTGGTTGTGTAAATTTGTTATCCCATCTTTTCCAAATATTACCTCATCTGTAAACAAGACTGAAAAGACAAACAATGAATCAGCAGTTTGTGCAATAAACCATTGGCAAAATCTCTCCATGGTGAGTGATCAGAGGGTGAAAGACCCTGTGCACATTGCAAATGATACAGATGCAGGAGCTGCACTTGAAGTACCCTCCATGTGATACTATGAGATGTATGACATGGTAGGGCCATTTGATGACTGCTGATGTGCCCTTCATGGTTAGAAGGATTTGCAGGCATATTTTTATATGGACTTTTGTCTTTGTTTTGGTGTGAGGAACCCACCTGCAAAGCTTGTAAAAGTATTTTTGATATACCATACATATATATATATATATATATATATATATATATATATATAAATATCAAATATATATATGTTTTTCTGTTTTGTGTTTTTAGTTCCTTAGGACTTCAACAGATTTGGTTTGTTTACACATGTGCATGAATTAGAGATTCTGGAAACTTTGAATTTAGAAAATTTTTCTTTTTGTGTTTTGAGTATTTTTGTGATGCCAGTGAATATTTGTTGCCACTTCGTCAATGACAATGAATGTTTGTTGTAGCAGAGACCTTGTAATTGCAGATACAACGATAGAACACCATTGAACAATACTGGTGTCAGACACCTTCGAATAACACTCACACTAATAGTAATTGCTCGATAATACTCACTTTATAAAAAACCCATATTGTGATATGAATAGAGAAATAACAGTGAATAGAGTAGAGAATATTAAACTGTATATCAATAGAGGATAGAATAGAAGTGCAGATCGTTTAGACGTCAGCTACTTCCTACATATGTGTTTCCTCTATGGCCACACGGTCTACTTAATTCAATAATGTGATTGCCTGTGTTTGCTCACTGGCGATCTATGTTCAAACTCAATTGTTGGCAGCAACACTTTATTCCTATATAACAGGTATATAATGTAGCCAATTTCGTTTTCATTCATTTTTTTCAAAATGAGCACAAAAGACATTTTAAAAAACAACACAAATGCATTAGTTGCTCACTATAATGAGAGTGACCAGAAAAATATGCTATTTGAAGAGAAAATTCACTAAGATGAAAATGTTTAGAAAGTGCTACATCATCCACAGTAAATTTGTGTTCAGTTTTTCACATTTCACCATTCTTGGCAGATCTTTTGTTATCACAATGTGGGATATTTAATAAGAATGATGATGGAAACAAAAAGAATCTAAATGAAAATGGCTAGGTCATATACCCAAAACACATTAAAGAAAGAAAAAATTGTTTTTTTCTAAATTTAAAATTCCTAGCATCTCTCGTTTGTGCTCATATATAGAGATCTTGTTTAAGTTGTTACTATGGTTTTGAATTCAGAATCCCTGTCCTCCTAGATTGGGTGCAAACCACAGAAAACCCAATCTGCCATGCTATTTAACCCATAGCTGCGGGAAGATGGATTCATACCTTTCCCAAGGGTATTTGGGCATTCATTGTGTTTACTTATGTATTTATTTTACATATATTTCTTTTTCAATATCATTTCCTTTGTCAATGCATTTATTATTTCAGATAAAAAAAAGCTGCCATCTATGTGTCAGATTATAAGTATTGTACAAATTTATTTGACGGTCCCTTCAGAAAAAAATAAAAAAATAAAATAAAACAAAGGAATCTTCCTAACTAAATTCTCATACTCACAATTGAACAACAAGAAAAGTAAATCAGTAACATTTATAGAAATGCTGAACAAGACACAAAAAGTATTAATATTATTTTTAAGTCACTGAAAGATCAAAAAAAAAAAGTTAAAGAGAAAACTTGCCTATAACTGGCTTTATTCAGGTTCAGAAGAGAAGGAATGCTGGGATACATAAGAGTATGAGAATCACATTCCTTCATATTAAGTAGGGAGCATGCATTAAACAATAATGCAACAAGGGAACATACATTAAACAATAGTATAACAAAAAAATAACAATACGAACATTTCCAAGAGACATGATGGCTTGCCAATGTTGGTAGTAAGCTGTCTGAATCTACAACAGACTTCTCATGAGATCTACCATAATTCAGTTTGCTTTATGAGATGTGAAGTGTGGCAAGGGTACAGGAAGGAAGCCATAATTATTGGTGTGCTTAGTGAATAACAATGTTTATGGTTGAATTTCATTGCACTAGTGTCAGCAGTATTTCAATGATGAGGTAAATTGTCTTTGATAAGAATTGGCTTCTTTCAGACCAGCTGACCAGTACTTAAATGTTAATTGTTTCAGGAACAAAACCAGTACAACAGAAAGCTTCAGTGAGCAGTTAAGACAATGAAAACAGCCATGAAAAGGACATCTTTATGGAGAAGTGATTTATTAATTTCTGTTTTTATTATAGGATTTTGAAAAGAGTACAACATTAACACATAAAAAGAGAATTATTCTTGGATTTGGTAATTGAATCTTCCAAAGTCTTAAGAAACAGGAAAAACAAACAAAGGAAAATGTGCTGAATTGTTATATATGCTTCAACTCTATATTTCTAACATCTCCACCTAAAACTGAAATTTTATAATTATTTAATTTTGTTTTTCTTCAATAGGAGTAAAAGAGTTCACCTACTATCCGGTTCACTCTCTTCATCCTGGCCTTTTGAACAGGAGTAGAAGTTTATCCCTTGTTTCCTGATTAGCATTGAGTTTTCTCTGTAACACTACCTCGAGTGGCTCTCGGGCATAGGGTGAACATGATTGTTAGAAAAATAATATTAATCCTTCTAAGGGGTAGTGAATGCTGGACGATTTCTTCACAGAAGAAGAGAATACTTCAGCTAACAGAGATGTGGTTTTATTAGACGGATGCTGAGAATATCATGAATAGAACATGTGAGCAATAAGGAAGCTGTAAGAATAATGGAACAAAACAGACAATTGTACTTAGAAAGAGACAGCTGAAATTTCTGGGACACATAATGAGGAAAAAAGGGCTGGGAGAATTTGATACTCAGCAGATATCACAAAGATAAGAGTGGTAGAAGGAAACAGTGAGTGACCTAGCTAATTAGTTTGTATAAATGGATGGGCAAGCATGAACTGGGAGTGAGATTAAGAGTACATACATTGCTTACAAAGGATGGGAAGTTGTGGTGAGCCATGATTTTCAGTATCTAGAAGGGACATGGCATATAAAAGAATCTTTGTGAGCCTTTATCTGGCAGATAATCCTCATTCAAAATCTATTTAGATATATTTGTTAATAACTTTTAAGTTTTAAATATTAGGGAAAAGTTGCATAATGTGCACACTAGATGGATAAAAAAACTGAAAAAATTTTAAAGGGTAGTTTTTTATGAATATTTTTGTAATTATATACAAAAATTATTTTAACTCTTTTAGATTACAAAAAGAAAAAGAAAATAAGATACATTTTAGGCTTCTAAATTTTGTATTTTTAGCAGAACACTCCTTCTTGAAACATTCCATGTACAATGAAGTTGTGCATCCTTTGCACCAAGATGTAACCCTTTTTAAGAAGTATGCATGCAGACATAGTATTGTCTAATTTGTTCATACAGCTTCATTTGTATGCAAATACTCCAGGAAAACTACTATTAATGAGAGAGGACAATAAAAGAATAATAATTGAGAAGACAGAAGATAATAATTGACATTGCTTTTACATTTATGAAGATCAAACTTGAATGGGAATTAAGAAGCCAGAAGAGAGTTCCACAAGTGAGAAGTGTGATAGAAGAAAATGTTAGCATAACACTTACAGTTACATCTAGCCATTCAAGTGTAAATTGAAAAATCTTTCTGCCAATCTAGTACTGTGATTAAATTTATAAAGTCTTGGTACCATTTAAGAAAGTTCATCAGAACAATTACCATGAAAGTATTCATAAAAATGTTATTGGGAAATTATATTATGGCAGTGGGAAAGTGACTGAAGCCAGGATGTCAGCTCAGGACCAATAACATTACAGATTCTTCTTTGGATTTTATCAAGAATCTTTAAATATATAGCATTAGCATCAGATCAGATGTGGCAGCAATATTCAAAGCATGGCTGAATGGTAGACTTTAACTTTGAAATTGAACTCTGTCATGATTGCATACTAAGTTGTAACAGTCTCACTAACTACTGTTGTTTATGGCAGTGCTTGGAAGCAAAGTGTGTAGAGTGTTGTCATCTCACTACACCACAGAGGTTCCATTAGTGACCATGGATTGTGAAGCAGTTTTTGGCCAAGACAAATATTCCCTAGGTCTGACAACTAACAAACCCCCAGATTTCTTCCCTTGTTACTTGTAATCCCATTTGAAAGGAACAACATTGCATGACATTGAAGAAATCAAAGAGAATGTGACGTGGCAGCTGCTCACTATCCCAAAGGAGTTCCACTAATGATTCCACTAATGGAAACAATGTTTGAGAAAGTGTGTGGCTTCAAAATGGGAATACATGGAAGGAGATTAAATGCCAAAGTGATATGTGTTATTTACATTGTTCGGACTGATGTCCTTATCTTTATTGCCATAGTTATGAAGTTTGTAGATTCCAGCCTTCTTCAGGTGATTGGAACATTTTATTCTGATCACTGGAGTAGATTCTTCGAGTTCCATATGTCATACCTCTTCCAGGTGTTGCAGTAAATAATTACAATACCTCATCTCAGAAATATAGACAGATAGTGAGACATGTTATAGTTTTGTTTTTATAGCAGCAGTCTCAATCCTTTTTTTATCCAACCTTGTATAGATATGAGTGATAGCACCACTGTTACTTCAAATGAAGGATCAAAATTTTACACAAGGATTTGTGTTTTGTTATTTGGAAGATAGAATCATAGACAATTTAGATCATCTGAAAAAAGTAGAAAATGTTTTGCAATTTACTCCAATTAAATGTGAAATGGAAAATAATCATAAACTAAAGCTTAAATGTAATGTTTTTTTAAACTTTAACCTTAAAGAAAAATTGATCTTTAAAAAGGTGAGTTTTGAATATGAGCCAATTACTTGACTCTTTCTGGCAGATTTAATATTTCCAAGTGTCAAATTAAACCAGAAATGGTGTATTGCTGCCATATGTAGGCTGAAGCTGCTCACTCCTCACATTCCAGCTTTGATAGACTTTATTATCATTTATATAGTCTTGGGGGTTACTGGTTTTACACTCTGAATACTCTAACAGAACTACATCCAGCAGCAAGGTCTCTGATCAAGAAAGTGGAGGTTTGGAGGAGTGTGGAACCACTGATGAATTTTTGTTGTTCCCAGGTACATCCTGACCTGGGGGTGGTAGCAACTGTTAGAGTCCCCAATTATGGGCAAATAGTAAACGCCTGGAGAAAAAACTTAATGATTGACATTGCATTTAAATTTTTGAAGATCAAAGTTGACTGGGAAGCAAGATGCTAGAAGAGAGCTCCACAAATGAGAAGTTCAATAGAAGAAACTGTTAGCATAGAACTTAGGGTTACATCTTGACATTTCAACTGTAAAATGAGGAGACATTGCTGCCAATCTGGTACTGCACTTAAATTTGTTATCACTATGAAAGAATATAAATAACAGCAATACATTTTTATATAAAAAAACTACCAACGACACAATTTTAAAGCCAAATGACCAGCAATGTATTTTTTAGTAGAATTACCAAGAATACATTTTATAGTAAAATGTACAAAAATACAGTTTATCTGTAGTTGAAGCCATAAAATTGTGTTCAAAATATTTAGATTTTGGCATTAAATAACCCATAGAGGTTGATATACCACTAAACAAAATTAAACATCCAACATGAAAGAACTCTTTCATGACATTAATCCATATAATATCTTAACATTTCTTAAAGAAATCAAACTGTATTCTAAAATATAATTTTATAAAAACTATGATATATCACCACCCCTAGTAATTATGTCCACACAAACATGCATATGCACAAAAGCTGAGTATCATCTACCATATATTCAATTGTGAAAGTAAAATAACATTTTTATTATTTCAAAGCTCCCATGAAAATTCGTTTTTTGGCATTAAATGACCCATGAAGTGTTGATATGCCATTAAACAAACAAATCAAATCTTTCCAACAGATGCAACATTCTATCTTTATTTTCATGGCGAATGTTCAGATGAGCTCAGACATTATATATTCAGTATGTCGTACTTACAGGTACAGCCATTTAGCAACTAATTTAATTTTAAAAGTATTGATTGAATACCATAATCAGTTTCTATTGAATATTTCCTTTATATTAATTATACAAAACTATGTGTCTATACCTATTAACAAACAAGTAATAATATCTTAAATTGTATTATTAAATGAACCATTGTTAACATTGATTTATTTTTGACTTATCATTTTTCATGTTGATTTTAGTTGCTTAGAATAGGATGTACCAGAGGTAGTTTTTCCCAACACCATAAATTGTTAGGAAACCAAAACATCAACCTGAATACTAGAGTCATGATCTGAAATAGACTAGTCAGACTTTCATCTGGATGTCATGCATGGCTTGTTTAGAAATATCTCAAATGTCAGCTGTATACAACTGCTTCCTAAGATCAATGGTGAAAAAAGTCTTTGAGTGAGGGAATCTTGCACATCTTGGCAAAAATTATACATCTTTAAATCTTGTGGACCAATGCTACAGAATCACAAACAAGGAACTGTAGTAAATAACAGAAACCACATAAATCTAAATCTACGGCAGCAACAACTAAAATGGATAGCACATGTAACTCTAAGAGAAAATAATGACATAATTAAGATGTTGACATTCCACACTACTTCAAACAAAAGGTTTGGAAGGAAAATCCAATACTTGAAAGTGTGATAATAGCTACTGGACTTAAAAACAATTTATCGGGAAAAAAGTTTTAAGTGAAAGATTTTATGAATTTCAACCAAAACAGTATTGGCTGCTCTGTCTTTGAATAAAAGGTTAGGAAGAAAAAATATTCTCCTGAAAAATTGTTTGAAGAGAAAGATTTTATAAATTTCAACTGAAAGCAGTACCGGCTACCCAGTCGATGAATGCCAAATGTTTCCTTGGAGAGAATTACCATGTACCATTACTATTTCTTTGCAACTATTCAAAAACCATCAATCTATGCCTATTAGTAAACAATTAGTAATATCTTGAATTTTCTCATTATATGAAGCATGATTAACAATCATTAATTTTTTATTTGTATTTTCTTTCATTTTAATTTTAGCTGCTTTTCATTGCAACTATTCATGACCATCAATCTGTCCTGATGAAATATTGTCAACCATTATTAGTTTTTATAAATATTCAAATGAAATTTGTTGTCTGTGAATATTCATAATCTAAAGAAGTTTCTTGAATATTTAATATAAGGGTGAGTGGAATAAAGACATCCTGACTGAATAATCATCCCAGTTGGCCTATTTCAGACTTAAAACTTAGTGATAGACACTGATAGTCCTAATGCTAACAAATAATAAATGTTTGGTTTAGTGTTGAAAATTGTAGTTTCAAAAGTGAATAACAAACAAGTTGTCTAGATATAAATTGTCATCCTTTGGATAAGAGATAATTTGACAAACAAGAAAATAATGAACTCCTTCTCCTTACCTGAAATACTTATTCATTTTTTTTTTTTTATACTTTTAAGGGTTTACTAAAGATGATTTCAATTTATGCCTTAAGTGCAACAACTTAATGTTAAAAGAACAAAATGATGCTTAAATCTAGAATTAACCGATTTGCTTAGAAACTTTGGTCATTTGTACATATATATATGTAAGCAAATATATGGATATAGATCCGACAGTATGAAGAAAAATACTGAAAGAACAAACAAAAATCCTAATATGTGATTATACTGTTTTAATGTTAACGTCGGACGTTTCGGTCTAATAGACCATCTTCAGGACATATTCATAAAACATAATTAACATAGACCATATACAATTCAACATGAAAAAAACGATGGACATAAAAGCAATATTTTATGTCCATTAAAACAGTATAATCGCATATTAGGATTTTTGTTTGTTTTTTCAGTACATATATATATATATATATGGAAACACACAGACAGCAAGATAGGTACAGTGAATGCATAAGTATTTACAAATATATATCATCAAATGTAGAAACGCATGAACAAAAAGAAAATATGAAATAAAAAATATATAAAAGTGAACAAAATTTTTATTGTTGGTAATATTTTTTTTTTTTTCAAAAAAGTATTGCTGGTAATAATTTTATTTTTACAAAGTATTTCAGCTATTAAAACCTATTTTTACATTTTCATAGTGTTTTGACCCCAGTTTGAGGGGTTAATTATTTGCCCATAACTGGGACCCTGACACTCTATGGAATGTAGATTTTATGAATTTAAGTGCAATACTAGATTAGCATCAAGTTCTCATCATTTTACAGATGAAATGGCTAGATGTAATGATAACTTTTATGTCAACAGTTTCTTCTATTGCACTTCTTGCTTGTGGAAATCTCTTCCAGCTTCTTGCTTCCCAGTTAACTTTGAATTTCAAAAAATTACATACAATGTTAAACAGTCTTCTTAATTCTTGTTCTTTTATTGTTCTCTCTGCTTAATAGAGATTTTTTTCTTCTCAATCTCTAACAATCAGTACACCCTGACATCTTAGATCTTTTTATTTCACCCCAAGCAAGGTAATAAAACCACTATCTTCAGCTCATGTGCATTGTGTTTTGGTTCAACTATATATATATATATATATATATATATATATAAATATAGGTCCTTGCTAGATTAGATAATCGTTATATTTATATGTTTATATTTGATTTGTAACCTGTAGTCGATATTAAATTTGTCAAATTTTCTCAATTACACAGCAGCCCTTTCAGTAAATGTCTTTCAATTTTAGTTTCTCCCACCCCATCTCTCTCCCCCACCTCTTCTTTCCTTTCCCTCCCTCTTATTCTGATCTTTAACATTAGATCATCTATGGTGTGTGTATGTCACCATGAAATGTATCTTTATGTATTAGACATCCAACAACATTCATATTTCTCTTACTTAAACCCCTTCCACTCACCTCTCCTAAAATTCTCTGTTAAGGTTTAATCTCCCTCCTCCTTTCGTCTGTTACCCCTCTCTTTAGCTCTAACATTCGTCCCACACTCTCATACTTACACTCTCTAATTTCTGTTTTTATTTCCGGAGTTGTTTTTTCCGTTTTCTTTTTGAATTTGTAGGTCTGATGAATTGGATCGTATTTACAATTTCAATGGAATAAATTATGACCATGGATTATTAGTGTTTAAGCCTTTTTATTATATATATATATATATATATATATATATACATACATACACACACTGATCAATGGTGCTTTATATGTAGCAAGGTCTATTGTATTATCTTATTATTAGGTAGGCTGTAATAGTTATATTTAAAACTTGCTACGCATAATGCACAATTGACCAGCATATATAAATCATTGGGCCAAAACATAACACACATGGCCTGAAGACTGTGTTCAAGCATAAAACAAATTGTTACCACTTGATGTTGACCTCAGTGTCCACTTTCATATTTACATACACTTTATCCCTAAGCACCTTCCCCCACAAATATAGAATACCTTCAGACATATATATATATATATATATATATATATATCTCAAAGTGAGATTATCATGTTGAGTTCTGATTCAAGCCAAGATCATTCATTTTCACATAAACGCATTCAGAAAAGTATGAATCTATCTTTTACCCTGACCCCTAGATAAGGGTTAATTATTAGACAGACTGTCACTACACAGCCCGGGTTTCTGGATACTGACACTAAATTAGAGATTTCATACAGTGTATGAGGTTAAAAAGAATAGGATGAAACAGCTGAATTATCTTGAGAAGCAGAATGAATGCTGGGTAAGTGAGGTCTCAAGTGGTGTATTTTAAATTCAAACATGCGTGTGTGCACTTGAAACTTGAAAAATTAACTAAATGTATATGAAGTTGGTAATGTGTGTCAAATAGCATGCATCTTATATTGAAAAAAAACTTAGCATTTTGTTTCTTAATGAAGATAGCTAAATTACATCATCTTTTATGTGCAGTGTCCCTTCAGGATGTATGTGATCATGGCTCTCCACATCTTTTTGTCCCTTGTAACTCTTAATAAGTTTTGTCTTTTTGTTATTTTTCCCAAATCCTGTTCTGCCATTCTCATCAAGTATGTTATGTGCTCAACTGTCTCTTCCTGATGTTAAGTATAAGTTTCCTTTTTGTTTCCATTTTCTCCAAAACTTCCTTGTTGCTCACATGTTTGGCCAATAGTATCCTCGGCATCTTTCTGTAGAAGCATATTTCTGTTGCTTCAAGTCTCTTTTTAAGGAGATTGTCCAGCATTAGCTGCCATACTGGAAAACTGATGCACCCGATTTTCCCCTCGAACTGAGCCCCAGTTGAGTGAGATGAGCATAACCCTATCAATGGTATTGGACATCATTTCTAAATTAGATTCTCATAAAGCAAATGGTTGTGATGGGATACCAGCTGTAGTCCTAAAGAAATGTGCTCCTTAGCTGGCTCCAGTTCTCTCCAAACTATAACTATTGCCTTGATGACTCTTGCTTTCCAACCTGTTGGAAGTCCTCTTCTGTTGTCCTTGATTTAAGAACTCTGAAGACCCTTCTGACTCATCTAACTACCATCCTATTAGTCTCTTACCAATCTCCGGCAAAGTTTTCAGGCCTTTAATCAATGCCAAAGTGGTTAAGCACATTACATCCCATGATCTACTCGCTGACAAACAATATGGCTTCTGCCTTGCCTGGTCTACCCCTGATGTGTTTCCGGCCATAACTGAATTTGTATACAAAGCTCTTAATAATGGCAAAGCTTGAGTTGTGGCTCAAGATATCTCTAATATGTTTGACATGTTTCAGCCTGCCAGCCATGTTAGTAAGCTTCAGGGATATGGTATTACAGGACAATTATTTGGTTTAATCCCATTGTTTGTGTCAAACTGTAAAATGAAGGTCATCTTAAATTGGTTCTCCTCCAATTCCTTTTCCCAAGGCTCTATCCTACACTGTTTCTGATCTTCATTAAAGATCTTCCTGATGGCATCAGTTCTCAAGTAGGCAGACGACACTAAAATTTACTCCTGTCTCAATAGTAAATCTGGCATTGCTGACAAATTTAACCTGGCCGTTGGTCTTGAAAAGGACATCCAATCTTTGGTTGACTGGAGCAGAAAATGGCTTGTAAACTTTAATGCCTCCATAAAGAAACTGCTCTCATTTACCCACTATAGAGTAACCTCTCTGCCTCCTATCAATATGGCTTATGCTCACCTCCATGAGAGTGTCTCTACACCTTCTTGGTCTTACGTTTTCCATTCACCTGAGGTGGAACAACTACATTGAACCAGTAGCTTCATCTACCGCAAGGAAAGTTGGTTCTCTGTTACACTAGAAGGTTTTTTTTGCCCAAGTCCATCCTTCAAATCTACCATTCGTCCTTGCATTGAATACTGTTGCCATATATGGTCTGGTGTCCCTGCTTTTCATGTTGAGGTTCTCAACAAAATCCAAAGACAGATATGCAATATGATAGGTCCTGACCTGGCATCTTGACTACAGTCACTTTCTCACAGATGTGATGTGGCTTCCCTCTGTCTTTTCTATAAATATTTTCATGGCAACTGCTCTGACAAGTTACTTTAACTGGCACCCCAGCTGCATGGATTTAAGCATGCTACTAAGTTGGCATCTCAATCCCACCCTTTCACAGTCAAAACAGTTAAATTTAACTGTCTCTTCAACAGCTTCTTCTCTCACACTTCCCTACAGTGGAACTCCCTTCCTCATACTTGCTTCCCTGATAGTTATAATCTTCAAATATTCAAATGTAATGTCAATAATCAACATCTTCTGATGCCTTGATCTTGATCCCTGTTAATCTCTTTATCCTTTTCTCAAACACCCCTCTTTACTCTTACTCTCTGTAACCCCCTTGCATACTAGTGGCACTCCCACCTTGCTATGAGTGAAATGTTTAAAAAAAAAAAAATAAAATAAATAAAATAAATATATATATATATATATATATATATATATATATATATATATATATATAAACAGTTCAATACCCTTTTTTTTTCTCTTTCTAGTGAAAATTTTCTGTCTCTTAATACTCTGCTTAGATTTTGGAATGCATCTTTGGCTATCCCAGTACATATCTGATCTCAGTGTCACACTTTCTGTCCTCTGTTAGATATTTAAATTTCTGTACATGCTTGATTTAATATCTCTGATTTGTAATTTGCATTTTGGGCTCACCCTTTTGCTGATAACAATTTATTCTGTCTTCTTGTAGTTTATTCTTAGTCCTTTCTTCTTGCTTTCCTTCGCTACCTTCTGTAGGATTGTTGTAGTTTCCTTTCCATGTCTGCTATGAGCACTGTGTCACTTGCATATCTTACATTATTAAGAATAATGAATACTGGTAGGAGTTCTAATTCTCTCAGAATTGCCTCTCTGTATAAGTTGAATAAATCTGGTGAGAAGAGACATCCTTGTCTTACACCAATTTCTATTTTTGTAGATCTGATGAACTCATTTTCTCTCCATATGCAGATGGTTTGCTGCCAGTATAGATTCTTGATTATTCTAATGTCTTTCCTGAATATGTCAATGTTGCTGAGTTGCTCTAACCGATCTTTGTGGTGCACTTTATCGAATGCCTTAGCATAATCTATAAAACACAAGCTCACATCCTTCTGCATTTTTATTGCTCTTTCTGATAATATTCCAAGCATAAACATTGCATTTCTTCTTCCAGTGTCTTTCATGAACCTGCTCTGTTCTTGTCCTATCTCAGCTCTGATTCTGCTATGTACTCTATTCGGAAGAATTCAGATGAGTTTTGTTATGTGGCTCATTAGGCTGATTGTCTGCTGGAATTCACATTCATTTGCGCCTGGTTTCTTAGTGCTATGAAAATAAATCTGCTTAGGTCTTTTGGTATATTACCACTGTTGTAGATTTAATTTATTATTTCTGTGATATTGTCTATACCAAAATCATCTCAGACTGCCAGCATCACTATTACAATTCTGTCTGGCTCTGCCACTTTGTTTCTGTTCAATTTGATTATTGCAGAATCCACTTTGGCTTTTAACATTTCTGGTCTGTCAGTATTTCTGTGTATTGTTGGTTGGTCTCTTTCATCGTGGAAGTGTTCTCTGATATATTTGTTCCATCTCTGAAGTATTTTTTCTTTCTCTAATATCAGCATTCCATCCTTCCATCCTTGAATTTTATTCATCCAGTTGTTGAGTATATCTTTTATTTGGTTTGTTTTTATTTTTTTATGCATATCTACTTTTTTCTGTGATACACATTCTTTCTATTTCTGCATATTTCCTTTGTGCCATTTTTCTTTAGCCTGTCTGCATTTTTTCCTTATTTCTTTCTGTAGTTTTCTGTATTCTGTTCCATGTCCTAGCATTGTTTTCCATCTTCTTTGCATCACATTGAGAATCTCTTTTATCATCCATTCATTTTTTCCTTCTTCATCTAATATTCCTTTGGGATGATCTTGTTTTTCTGATGTCACTATAACTTCACTTAGTGTGTCCCACTTTGATTTTTCATTTCCACTTTGTTCCTCGTATCTTTTTTCATTCTGTCCATATATTTTTCCTTCAGTTTCAAGTCATTTAAGAATCTTTTGTATTGCAATATGGCTGCTGCATTAGGTTTCTTCAGCTTTTGAAGTTTCATTCTTAGTTTATATATAACAGAGAGGGGATCACTTCCACAGTCAGCACTTGGGTAGGTTTTACAGTGCCCAACTGCATTCTTGAATCACCTGTTGATTGTTATGTACTCAATTTGATTTTTCTCTTCTCCTCTTCAGCTTCTCCATTTCCATATATGCCTTTGATGTTCTTGGATCCAGGTGTTGGCTATTACGTGGTTATTCACTATTGGACCAATTTCTTTTCAGATTCATTGTGGATTCCTAGTCCAAATTTGCCAAATATTTTGCCATCCCACTCCTTGCCTACTTTGGCATTTAGGTCTCCCATGATAATTATAATTTCTTGTGATTTACACTGAGCCTTGGCATGGTCTAGTATAAAGTAGAAAGTTTCGATTTCATCTTTCATGCTTTGTGCTGCTCATGCATACACACTTATAATAGATATGTTGAAATTGCATAGTCTGATTTAAAGACCAAAATTTAAAATATAACAGTATATTGTTATTTATTTATAATCTGGTCTTTTGGGATTTATCAAAAATTTTTTCAAAAAATGTGCAGACATAGAAAGAATGAGTATCACAGATAAAAGAAATATGCATAAAAAAAATAACAGGGCAAAAGATATGCTCATCAACAGGATGCATAAAATCCAAGGGCAGATAACTGATATTAGAGAAAGAAAAAATACTTCAGAGATGGAATGAATACATTGGAGAATTCTTCCACAAAGAGAGAACAACTGGCAATACACAGAAATATTGATGGACTGGAAATATTAAAATCTCAAGTGGTTGGTTGATTGGTTGTTTGGGGTTTTATGGCATATCAACCACTATATGGGTCATTTAATGCTAAATCCAGTTTGCACATATATATTAAATATATATACTTTGTAAACATAATTTGAGGATAACGTCCTTAAACCATAGCTTGTTTATTCTTACTCAAGTAAATGGTTTCAAATGTTTCTATCTGGCATAAAAATGTATAACTGACAACATTATTTTTTCAAAAACATATAGCTGGCAACATTATTTTTCCAAAAACATTATCTGAGGCCTTGCTTTTGGACGTAGTTTATCGTCATACTCAGGACGCATCTGAAGTGGAATGCAGTGGTCAAATTGAACAAAAACAATGCAGCAGGACCAAATGGAATTGTAATAGAGATGGTATTTATCAATGGGGACCGAGCCAAAGGCCTTTTATGATTTGGGCCCGTACAGACAAAATTAACCATCATAACCCGCCGAATTCCGTCAAATGAAATCCCCAAAACTGTCCGGGTTCCTATACCAGAAGACCTCAAAAGCGCAGATACTATTTCCATAGATAATAGAGATGCTGCCCTTTGAATTTGAAAACCAAGGATATAATAAATGCAAATGAATGTGAATCTTTTCCCTAAACAATCAGCCCAGGTGCAAATGAATGTGAACTTCCCTAAACAATCAGCCTAATAAGCCATGACAAAAAACATCTGAATTCTGATGAAATGAGTACATAACAGAATCAGATCAGAAATAGGAGAAAAACAGTGCAGTTTTGCCAATGACACTGAAACAAGGAACATGATATTTATACCCAGAATATTATCAGAAAAAGCAATACAAATACAGAAGGATGTGGACCTGTGTTTTATAGATTATGCAAAGGCGTTTGATAAAATATGCCACAAATGTGTTGGAACTGCTCAAAAACCTTGAAACATTTGGGGAGGATATTAAAATAATCAAGTATCTATATTGCCAACAAATGGATAGAAAATGAGCTCAGCAGATATACAAAAATAGAAAAGGGTGTAAGACAAGGATGTGTCTTCTCCCTAAATTTATTCTACCTATACAACAAGGTGATTCTGAGAGAATTAGAAATCCTACCAGGATTCATTCCTGGCAGCCACAATCGTAATAACATAGGATATAAGGATGACAGAGTGTTGTTATAGAAGACATAGAAAGAAAATTACAAGAACTCCTACAGAAGGTAGTGAAAGAAAGCAAGAAGAAAGGATTAAACATTAACTGCAAGAAAAGAGAATGCATGGTTGTTTGCAAAAGGATGAGCCCAAAATGAAAATTGGTGATATTAAAATCAAACAAGTACAAAAATTTAAATACCTGGGAAGTGTTTTAACAGAGGATGTGACACTGATGTCTGAAGGTACATTGGGATAACCAAATATGCATTCCAAAAGAGTATTAAGAAACAGAAAGAACTTTACTTGAAACAAAGAAAAGAGTACTGAACTGTTATGTGATACGTGTACTTCTATATGGCAGGGAACACTAGACAGTCACCTCAAAATGTGAAGAATAGACTTAAAGCAACAGAAATATGGTTCTACAGAAGGATACTGAGGATACCAGGGACCTATTATATGTGCAATGACAAAATTTTATAGAAAATGGAAACAAAAAGGACACTTAACACCAGAAAGAGTGAAATTTTTTTTTCTGGAAAACTGTTTAAAGAGAAAGATTTTATAAATTTCAACTGACAGCAATGCTTTTTGATAAAAAAATATCAAGTTTTTATTGTATGGAAACAGTTAATCTTACCATTACCGTCTGGTTTAATATGCACTAAATAAAATAGCAGTTTTTGAAGCAATATTAATTTGGCATCATCAGTGTTATTATATGTATTTGTTTCATATGTTGTCCAATACAATTATCTAATCAATTTAAAGTTGAGTTTTGGCCTTAAACCAGTAGGAGAGCTAAATATTAGAAATATTGAAATAAATAAAATTTTAGCATATAAAGAGACAACGGATGTGTCCTTGTCTGGAACAAATCTAGATTCTCTTCAAGCAAGTTGTAGCCTTTTTTATGAATTGGCTGACATCACTAAATATCTATTTTAAATTTTGTACATTTTAGACAAGTGCTGGTAAAATTTGAAAAGAAAAGTAAAAAAAGCAGATGCCAATAATAAGATTAAATAAGATGATTTTTTTTTTTAATCATTTCACCCCAAGCAAGGTGGGAATGCCACAAGTATGCAAGGAGTTACAGAGAGTGAAACTGAGAGAAAAATCTGAGTATAGAGAGGAATTGAGGAAAGGAAAAAAGATGAATGGATTAAAGACAGAAAATAGTGATTGACATTGCATTTAAATTTTTGAAGTAAAATGAAATGAGAAGTGAGAAAAGAAACTGTTGGAGTAGAAGTAGCAGTTACATTTAACTATTTCAACAGTAAAAGGGTGGGACCTAGATGCCAATCTAGTAGCATAATTAAATTCATGTATTCAGGGTACCAGGAAAAATTTGTTATGTTGGTATGACTACACATGCACAATTTCTGGCAGATATAATATCACAGTGTGTGATACCTACTAACAAAAATGATGGAAAGAAAAAAAGACTAAATGAATTCAATACATGTTTAGTTATACTAACATGATAAATTTAGTCTGATGAAGTCCGGAAGGACAAAATGTGTCACAAGTAAACTTTTTCCCTTTGTTATATGTGAATAAATTGGCTGGCCACTCATTTTCAAATATGACATCCTTGTTGCAGACACCTTAGGCACATTTGTGTTTGTTCAACATCCACAGATCCTGAGCAGACCGTAATTCCAGTTTTTGGGAGAGCACATATCCTGATATGATCAACAGTTTGAAGAAGGCTAGTATTTTCAAACCTTTGGTCAAGTTAACTTTCGACTTTGTGCTAGAGAAATTGTCAATTAACAGTTTTGTTTATGCTACTTCACTCACAAGGCGTTGGGTCAACCCTGAGAATGGTTTTCAGACACTTTCCAAAGGTGCCACTTGTTGATATCTGTTCACCAGTTTACTTCCTGATAATTCAACCATGTTGAGATTCAGATTTTGCAGTTGCAAAGTAAACATTCTAAACACTCAGCCAGATGAGCATGATTTTATATATATATATATATATATATATATATGAGGCTGGGCATATAACTAGTTAGCGTTTTGTTAAATTACTTGCCAGAGTCTAGGATTTATATGCTGATAACTTCATGTCATGACCTATATTAAAAAACCTTTTTTGCTGAGCTTGAAATTAGCATATGTCAGATTCAATTGGTTTATCACAGTTAAGTGCAGAATCCTATTTCTAATTCTATTTTTTTTTTATCTCAATTAAGGAGAAAGTATTCTTTTGAAATTAAATTAATCATTCACTTATTAGTAGTTTACCATCATCTGAGGAGACATTTGTCATTGTATAGCAATTTTTAACATGTTTTAATATCCTAAAATAAATATTTAGCTCTACTCTGTATTGAGCCCTCTTTTAAATTAAATGTTATGGACAAAGGAATTATACCCATTTGTTCTCATTTTACCTGGACATATATATATATATATATATATATATATATATATATATATATATGTGTGTGTGTGTGTGTAATGAAATGAGACAAGAAAAGAAATTTTTATGCCAACATGTTTCATTTCTTGAGAAATCAAGGCAAGTGTATAAATGTCATTTACTAACCTCTATTTACATGCAGAATTAATATTAGGTTAAGTCTTCAAATTTTGAATTAAAGTATGTTCAAAAATATCCTAAAAACTTACTGGAAAGAAAGGTGAACTATGGAGAATGCTAAGTGACAATTTTTCAGCCAATTATACAAAAGTGAGTTGATGTTGTTGCTATTAATTTTTTATTGTTAAAATTAACTGTTTTTATTGCTGAATGTAAGAGATAGCATTTATAGATGTGAACAATTTAGGCTTGACTTTTTTGTAATCATGTATTCCTGTGATGAAATTTTGCTGAAATGTAATGAACAAAGACATTAATTTGTTTTAGTTATGAAAAAAGGTAACCCAAACTGAAAATTTTATCGTATACACAATAAGAGTAAAAGAAAATTGAAATATTTCAGAAGCCTTATTTTTCAATTTTCTAATGGTGCAATTGGATAGTACTTATGTGTTTTTAATGATTCAATAGTTTATAGCTATAGCATAACATACAACCTTAAAAATAAACAAATCCTGCAGAAGCTTTTTTTTAATTTGCAAAACAGCATATTTGAACAGTTTTTACACAATTTATGTCCAGAAAAGTAAACACTCATATAAACACAAGGAAATTAAATAAAAAGCTCAATGACTGTACCTTGTCAGTTGTCTTCCAAGAAGATTGTATAAAATAGGGGTTGCTGCCAAAATACACTATATATATATATATATATATATACACACACAAACAAACAGCTAATTTACTTTCAGCTAATTCAAATAAAGTACAGCCCGAGAAGGAAATTCTTGCTTCTCGCACAATGGGGCTTAACCTAAATACTGATTATTGTATTGTCAGCTTCATGTGTATGTATTTTTGGAAAGCTACCAAAATTCTGATCTCAAAATTTTCTAGAATGTCTTTTCATCAGATTTTGGCTCAGAGAACTCCTGAATGTATGAAGAGGAATATATATATATATATATATATATATATATATACACACACACACACAGATTCTATTTTTGTTCATTCTCTTTGATATTAAAATTAAAATTGTTTTAAAATTACTTGGGCAAGCTAAAGCTTTTGCAAATGTGGCACAAGGTGTAAAGTACAATACGACTTGGCTCAATTCTTGCTTTTTAGCAATGACTTGGCAAATTTGCAGACCTCAGTGGAAGTGTTATGTCAAAGACACAAACACATCAAAAGGACTTAGCTTTCTCTTGAAAAATTTCTTAATTCTTTGTGATGTTTTAATTAAGAAATATACAAAATATTAATGATATAGTTATTTCCATTCAGGAAGCATTTGACATTAAGAGTAAGGGGGTAGTTTATGTGGATGTAAGTGAAAGATAAGTTAACCTTAGATTGTAGATGTCTGGAAAGTATCCTCCTGGGATTCTGTTCCACAAAGCTACAATTCTTGGGAATAAACTATCTAAATGGAGCATACTCATTACTAATGGAATACAAAGAGAATAATGGTGTTTGATTTCAATGTATGTGGCATGCTAGGCTTTTAGCTGGGAGGGTTAGAGTTTGGGGAAATAAGGAATATAGCTCATCTGAACATTTTTCATGGAAATAGTAATTGACTAGTAAGAGGTATACAACATTTTGTCTGCAGAGAAAGGAGTTGTAAAGTGGAAAACAATTCATCATCCACATAGATGCAGTACTCCATTTTTGGCTTGATCGAGCTCTTGTAAAGCAAGGGAAGTCCAGTACTTTCTGGAAAAGTACAGAGAACCAACCATTATTCCAGCATCTTTAACAATAAATTGTATATATGAGTTCCATTTGAGGTCTAGGGTGAGATTAAGTAGCAATAGTTATTTAAGGCAAGTGGTCTTCTTGAGAGAACATGAGTTTATTGCGATAGATGAACATTCATGACTTCAAACAATACGGTTTTTGCTATTTGGTAAATAATTTTTCTATTAAAAATAGAAGTGTAATTTTTTGGGATTTCGCAATTAATTTTGATTATTTCCAAGTTATAAACACTGTCATTGTACAAAAAAAAAAAAAAAAAAAATCACCAAAAACAATCAAAGTAATGAAAACTTGGGAATCCCAAATTTCAGGATTGCAGGTTCAGGTCCAGCCTAGAATGAATTGGCCCGATTCCAAAATGGTATGTTGGGCTATAGCCTCTAGGAGTAAAGTTGAAAAGTGTGACAGTGACATTTGCATTAATTATATATAAAAAATACATGCACACACACATGAATGTGTGTGTATAAAAATAGGAAAGAACTCGTTAGGTAAATAATCCAAAGTATTTTTGTTATTTTTAAAATAAAAATTTTTTAACATGAGCATTTTTATGTAGCGTTGGAATCATATTTAAATAAATAATTATATATAATTATTTATTTAAAAATATGATTCCAACGCTACATAAGAGTTCTCATGTTTCAAAATTTTTATTTTAAAAATAACAAAAATACTAAAGAACTTTGGATTATTATTATATATATATATATATGAGATGAAATTATGTGGTGGTAACCCTGTCTACAGCATTGATCTAACTATAATGCATATACTGTAGTCAAATTAGCTTCAAAATTAGATTTTCAAAAGTTGCATGATATGCAAAGTGTATATATATATATATATATATATGTGTGTGTGTATATATATATATATATATATATATACGCACATATATTTATATGTTTAGAATATGTACAAGTGCAATGGGTAAATTGTTGCCATATTATATTTTTAATTTTGCACATGAATGTTGTTTGTTTTTGATTTTGTTGATTACACAGTATAGTAGGGTCAGTTGGGCACCATGTGTGAGAAAAAGAGCACCATGATGCAATTTACTCTGCCAGAGATTGTGAAATGGTATGCTGTACTGCTAGGCATTCACTCTGGAAGCTCCAATGCAAACATTTGAAAGTGTTTGGGTGTCAATCTGAGGACAGCACAGAGTATTTGGAAAGAGTAGGATGATATATTCAGTCAACATCATGGTGATAGCAATGTTATGCCTCAATTCATCTTCCCACATGGCCTCAGAATCAACAAAGAGACCAACATCAAGTGCATTGAGGAGGTAGTGCTGCCCTGGATGAAGAGGATGGCTACTGGAAGACCCTATGCCTGACAACTGGACTCTGCATCATGCCACACAAGCTGGAGAACATAATCATAGCTGTCAGACACTTTCTGCAATCACATTACCTCTTACATCTGGACTTTTAACTCTTCAGGCTGCAACCACCTCGACTGGTTCAACTGTGTGTGCCACACAAGCTCATGACTGAGAAAACTCCTTGTAAACAAAGGCAAGGATTATGACAGCATTAATCAACTTGAACAAGTAGAACTTCTGTAAGAGTTGCAGTCAATATCAAAGTTGTCTAGAGACCATGGCTAATAAATTTACTCAAGTATTTCAAGAAATTTTAGTGTTATTTTCATTTTTGTGTAATTTAGATGACAATTTTTCCATTGAACACTGTGTGTGCGCTAAGAATATATATATATATATATATATTAGTTGGATAGATGTGAGTTTGTGACCCTGGGTTTCACGCTTTAGCGATTGTCTGACGATCACTAAAGTGTGAACCCCGGGGTCACAAACTCACATCTATCCAACCAAATATGTTAGCTCTATCTCTAATATTGAGCACTTTCTAATAAGTACCGTGCATATAATATATATATATATATATATATATATATATATATGTACACATACATGTCAAGAATATATATATTCTGCACACTGTCATATATATATATATGACATTTATTCTGCACTCGGTCATACATATATATATTTATTCTGCGCAGTCATATCTATAAAAATATCTGTGTGTGTGTGTATCTTAAGGATATATGAAAACATTATACAGACCCCAAATATAATGTACTAAATTGGCTTTTGGGAATTGGAATAAAGAGCCAATTTTGGCCCGATTCCATTCATTTTACACAATAATACATAAAACCAACATAAACAAAACAGCATTTTCCTTTCAGCTAGAAACACCAATGCCATTTTGTCATATTATATACACATTACTCAGCAAATAATCTTCACCTAATGAATAGTTTACAACTTATTGGGGTTGGGCATGTAATGATGTCAAATTATGTTCCACATAATACTCAGAAATTAGGTTACTGTTGATATCAAGCACAAAAATAAAAGCTTTTGATATGTTTTGACTGCACTGCAACTAAATATGGATTAATTCTGACAGAATGATAAAATAATGAATAAATTGGAGACATTTTTAAATTTAACTTGGTACACTTGTTTAACATTTCACAAAAAAATCATGTATCAGAAACATAACCATAAAATGTATTGGTTCTTTAACCTTTCAACTCAAATGATAAAAGGAATAGAGCACACAAAATGAAAGTATCTCAAAAAGAATTTAGTAAGAAGATGAAATGGGTCCACATTTTAGTGACTATTATCATGGAAAGATGCTAACATGTTATGCAGTAACAAAAGCATCAAACATTATTCCACTTGACATACATTTTATTAAATGTTAAAATTACATCTTGAGTTCTGTGATTCTGTAGCACCAGTTCACAATATAAATCATTTTTAACCATTGTTCTTAGAAATGTAAAGGTGTGCGTGTCTATGTACATATCAAATTTCTAGTTGCTTTTGCAGGAATAGGTAGTGTCTGTGGGTAAGATGTACATTATTAATGCTGGAGTAAATTTTATTATTGGAGAAAAATGTGTATTAGGAATCTTTGAGGGTATATGAGTTTCTTGGTTGAATTCCATTATTATTATATAATGTGTTGGGGAAAAATTGTGTGAGAGGAACATAACCATAAATTCTATTGGTTATTTAATCTTTCAACTCAAATGAAGAAAAAAAAAAACATGAAAATATATTAAAAACAAATCAGTAAAAACAGGAAAAATGTCAAGCTCAAATTTTAGTGGCTTTATTCTCATGAAACGACTAACATGATGTGCATTAACAAAAGCATCAAACATTATCTTATTAGACACTCATTTCATTAAAAGTTAGAATTAGTGTTTGCTTTGTTCAAACAATGTCCTGTAAAATGCCAAATCAGTTGCCATATAGAATTTTCTAAACATGGCAGTAGAATCAACCCTACAGACACAAGTGGGACAGAAACCCAAGTGAATACTTTCCTTGTAATGAAAAGTTCACTATTTAAAAATGAAAGAAAAAAAAAAAAAAAAAAAAAAAAAAAAAAAAAAAAAAAAAAAAAAAAAAAAAAGAAAAAAAAAAAAAGAAAAAAAAAAAAAATGAAAAAAAAAAAAAAAAAAAAAAAAAAAAAAAAAAAAAAAAAAATGAAAAAAAAAAATGAAAGAAAAAAAAAAAAAAAAAAAAAAATGAAAAAAAAAAGAAAAAAAAAAAAATGAAAAAAAAAAAAAAAAAAAAAAGAAAAAAAAAAAAAAAAAAAAAAAAAAAAAAAAAAAAAAAAAAAAAAAAAAAAAAAAAAAAAAAAAAAAAAAAAAAAATGAAAGAAAAAAAAAAGAAAAAAAAAAAAATGAAAAAAAAAAAATGAAAAAAAAAAAAAAAAAATGAAAATGAAAAAAAAAAAAATGAAAGAAAAAAAAATGAAAGAAAAAAAAAAATGAAAGAAAAAAAAATGAAAAAAAAAAAAAAAAAAAAAAAGAAAAAATGAAAAAAAAAAAGAAAAAAAATGAAAGAAAAAAAAAAAAATGAAAGAAAAAAAAATGAAAGAAAAAAAAAATGAAAAAAAAAAAAAAAAAAAAAATGAAAAAAAAAATGAAAATGAAAAAAAAAAAAAAATGAAAGAAAAAAAAATGAAAAAAAAAAAATGAAAAAAAAAAAAAAAAAAAATGAAAAGAAAAAAAAAATGAAAAAAAAAAAAAATGAAAGAAAAAAAAAAAATGAAAGAAAAGTTGGCAAATCAAAATGGTTTAAAATGAAGAAATAAGAAAAAAGAAATAAATAAAAGAAGCCAAAAGGTCATCATTCCTAAATATAGGTGAAGAAAAAGGGATTGTCAAATGAATCACACCTGTGAACCAATCAGAAATCAAGAGAGTTTTGAAATGGATTCCTTTGTTTCAGAAAAGTGAAGAAAAACTCAGAGATGACCAGGCAAAGGAACCAGAGTCAGTGTCAATGTAATAATTTTGTCCATTCTCCCATGCCCTACATTATCAGGACACTTAAATCTCACACAGAGTCATTAGGATTACATACATACACACATTTACAACGACACTCTCTCACTAATATAGTGATTTTTCAAGTGTACCTTAGATGTGGCACAAGGCTGAAAGTATGGGGCACCCATTGAGGATCAAACTCACTATTCAGTCATATTATCTATTTTAGCAAGACAAGCTTGCTAACGATTACACCACCTCGAGGTGCCCCTCTCTCACTATCATATGCTAAAGGACTTAGATGAAAGAGATCTAATTATATCGTAATCAAATAATCTTAATATACTTTGATTAATTTAATCTATTGGTCAAAGTTTAGAGATGTAATTTTAGGCATTTACGGCTATAAAGGATAATAGGAAGTTGGAGAGCCATGACCTGCAACATTCTGAAGGAACAGAATGAAACAGCAAGTAACCTATGTAACAAGCTTTTGTAAATGGACAGCAGAGACTGGAAGAGATTGCAGTGGGACAAACATTGCTTAGAGCTACAAAGAATAGGAAGTTGTGGCAAGCTATGATCACCCACACCATGAAAGGACAGAGAGGAAACATTAACCTACTTAATACACTTGCAGATATGGATGGAAGAACATGGATTGGGTGGGATCATGAGGAGACAAACATTGCTTTAAACCATAACAGATAATAGGAAGTTGTGGAGAGCCTTGAGCATCAACATTCTGAAGAGGCAAAATTAAACAGCAGTATACTGTATAAGTTTTATAAATAGTTGGCAGAACAAAGAGTAGAGAAAATTACTTTAGCCTGGCATGCTTTTTTTTCTATGATGTTCACCCTGTATAAGGCCCAAGAGCCATTCAAGGTAGAGGGTTACAGAGTAAGAGGCACAGTTTACAGGGATATATGGGGAAGATAATAAGCTGGTTAAGACTGTAGTGACCAGGAAGCATCCTCCTGGGAGTCAGTTCCATAAAGCAGTGGTTTGTAAGAAGCTGTTGCTCTAGTTGAACTTACATCTCATCAATGGAATATGAAAGGACTCATATACTTATATTATACTTAATATATTTGGCACAGCAGGTCTTAGTCATGAAGGTTAAAACTGGCAGAATTAAGGAATGTAGTTTTTTTGGATACATTGTATGGAAATAATGATAGAGCAATGACAGGCTTGCAATATTTCATTTGGGGAAAAGTGGTTGTAGAGTGGAAAATAATTCATCACCCACAAGGATTATCAAGACTGAAAAGTAAAGAGTGGACAGCAGTATGTTCAGCTTGATTTGGTTCTAGTAAAGTTTGCAGACAGCAGGAGTCAGGTGCATACAATTTTTCCAGTGCCTTTAGTGATAGATTCTATGAATAAATCCTACCTGAGGCCCGAGTTTAACTTATGTCCCAATAAGCACTCAAGGAATGGGGCCACCCTGAGAAAACGCTCATCACAGGAAACAAAAATTCAGAGTCCACTTCATGATGATAGAATATCACTAGTTTGGTTCTTGAGTCATTGTAAGTACCAAACTATTTTACACCCTACTGATCTGATAGAGATTAACACTAAAAAAAAAAAAAAAATGAGAAACAAATCAAAATACATTGCCAATTCCTCAGCTTAAAAATCAAACATAATTAGTGTATAATCTCATAATATAACCTCATAATCTAATTACACCTCTAATTATGTCTCATAATCCAATTATCTTATCACATTATAATCTCAAAATACATTTCTGCTATCTCATAATATAATTTCTCCAATATATTGCTGAAATTTGCTTCTATTTAAAATGCAATGTATAAAATCGAAATATATGATACAGTGTGTGTGTGTGTGTGTGTGTGTGTGTGTGTGCGTGCGCGCATACACACACACACAAACTGGGTGCGATGGGTAAATTGTCGCCATTTTATATTATTAATTTTGCGGATGTGCATTGTTTTTGATTTTGTTGACTGCACAGAATAGTAGGGTCAGTTGGGTACCATCTGTGAGAAGAAAACTGACAATGATGCAATTCCTTCCACTAAAAATTTGGAAATGGCATGCTGTACAGCTTGGCATCAACACCAGAGGCTCTAATTCAAATGGTTTTAGAGTGTTTGGGTGCCAATCTGAGGACAGTGCAGAGGAATTGGAAAGAGTTGGATGAGTCTAATGGTGACTATGCAGGTCTATGTTGGCATAATGCCTCCATTCATCTTCCCACAGGGCCTCAGACACAACACAGAGGCCTACATCAAGTGCCTTGAGGAGGTAGTGCTGCCGTGGGTGAAGAGGGTGGTTGCTGGAAGACCCTATGTCTGGCAACAGGACTCTGCACCTTGCCACACAAGCAGGAGAACCCAGTCATGGCTGTCAAACAATTTCTGTGACCACATCACCCCTTATATCTGGCCACCTAACTCCCCAGATTGCAGCCCCCTTGATTATTATATGTGGGGTGCAGTTGAGTGAGAGACCAACAAAACCCCTTGTAACACCAAAGATGAACTGAAGGTTAGGATTATGACAGCATTCACCCACTTCAACAAGAAGAGTTGCAAGAGATTCTGAAGCTGTCTGGAAGCCATGGTTGAAGCCAATAGTGATTTTGAGTAAATTTACTCTTTAATATTTCAAGATATTTTTGTGTAATTTTAGTCACTATATCTGTTAAAATGTCAGTTATATTCATTTTTGTATAATTACACACACACACACACATACATATACATACATATAGAGTCTTCCCCCTCAGAATATATACTACTTCGGTAAAGGAAATCTTTTCTTTCATAGCTTTATCAAATTGTGATAACAATCCCATACATAAACTTGATGCCAATGATGAATTTCTTTCAACAAGACACCACACCACCAGAAAGATGTGAGCTTATCTGAATGAGAATATGCAAGGATGCTGGCTAAGACATAGAAGTGGACTCAAATTCTCCCCACATTCTGATTTAAATCCAGCAGACTTTTCCAATGTGGGACATGCTGTACAGTGCAGAAAACTAACTACATTGGTGACCCTTAGACAAGAAATTTAAAATGCATGTGCAGCAATCTCACTGGACACTTTGTTGCCCAAGCAATAGTTCGCCATACTAATAAATGTCTGGAATCTCTCGTGTGTGTGCGTGTGTGCGAAGAAAAAAACATTACCCACTTGCATACACACATTCCTAAAATAAACTAGGAGTAACCAAAAAGAAGAAAAGGAAAAAAAAAAAAAGCATTAATCCATCTTTACCCAAGTAAATACTAATTAATTGTGCAGACCTTTTATCTGCTGCACCTTTTCTGGACATCATGGTTCTCCACAACTTCTTATCTTATGGTTCTAAGTGATGCTTGACCCTCACTAACCATCATTGTTCTACATTTCATTTGCACAAGTTCATTTGGTAAATTACTCAAGGTTTCCTCTATTCCTTTTGCATTTAATGTATCAAATTCTCCAAGCCCTCTTTTTTTTTTTTTTTTTTTTAATTATTTGGTATTGAAATTTCATGTGTGTCTTTTAGATGCTAAGTTTCCATTTTCCTTAACCATGCAAAAAAAACCCCAAAAAACAAATGTATAATCAAGACCAGAATATCCAAAACAGAAAATCAATCCAACAAAAATGGGGATCAAAATCTAAATGACAAGGACTTTACTGGCATGATTCTTAGTTTGTGCGTGTTATATATATATATATAATTCTTACAATATAAAATGTCACAGTAGAGGTCATCAGTGATGTTATCCTGGCTTCATTATGGATTTTGGGTACTGCAACATCAGATCCATTCTGCCAGGTACCTTGACCTGTTAACAGGCCGTCTCTCTGCATAATTTGCTCCACAATGTGATTTTAATAACAGAAAATGTAGTAATAATCAGGAGGTAGATCTTTATTTTATAATGGCAATGAGACTTGTATGAGCCAATCAGAATTTCCTTGTCTGCTGCCTAGAGAATATACAGATTACTATACAGTTACTTATAATAAAAAACCAAAGCATTGAAGCAGGTGACTTGCAGTTCAAACAATATCGGTAATTAATTTAATATTGTTTGCCATAGCATTTTATTTGAAGTAACCAGAACTATTTTAGTAATAAATTTTTGAAGTGTTAGTTAATTGCTTTGTCGTAATTGTTATTGTAAGTAATTGTATAATGATTTTATTGCCACCCTGAGTGTATGTGTAATATATTTAGCCATTAGTAGAGTCTATAATATGAAGATGAATACGCTCTTCATCTATATGTAATGGTCTCTTCTGATGACAGTGTTAAGAAGAGATGATATAGTTCTAAACTTGATACTTAAGAAATTTGATCATTTCATATTTGACTCTTCTGATGTAGAATTAGAAGTTTTTAATATTTTATTTTAAAAATACTTTTACTTTTTAGAATTTACAAATATGAAAAAAGAATGAATGCTAATGAGTTTTTATATCTACAAAATATAAAGGAAATATGTTAATGGAAATCTGTATATACATAAACTTTCCAAGTAAGATATCTTTAAATATATGTGTTGGCTCCAATCTATTTGGAATGTGTATTTGTTGCTACATTTACACAACAATTTTGGCACAAGGCCAAAGGGGAAGTGAAGAGAGCTTGGTCGACATTAACTATTGTAAAACCTAGTTAATTAGATTCATGACCTATTCAATTAATTTATTTGGAATGGCTGCTAAAAACATACCCTCCCCAAATTCATAAACAAATTGTACCGATACATGCTGGGATTTCTTCCTAATCAATAAAATGGACCACTTCTTGGTAACATCTGCCTTTTTTTTTTTTTTTTTTTTTACTTCCTTGTCTTGAAGTTAGAATACTACAATCACTTGACTGTATCCCTTTTGGATGTTAACATCATTCTTTCTTTAAACTTTTGGCCTTATTACTGTTGCTTTGACTATTTTGAATTGCAGATATGTTGCTTGTTTAGTATTATTTTGCTCTTTTCTCTTTCTTTATCTTGTGTTTTATTGGAAATTTCCACAATTCTGTTGAGCATTTTTACCAATTTCACTTAACCCTGGCTAATTACTCTACAATATGTATAGTTATTTTTTACTTACAATATTTATTTATATTTATGACCAAAAGACAAGGCAAAAGATCAACTAATGTCTTTATTTAATTTTTAATATAAGTATTGAATATGAAAATACTGAGTAACTAAGTTTTTGTTTTTATCCATTTATGTCATTGGGAACAAGGTAGAGTATCTTTATTTAATTTTACCTTTAATTTACAATTTTGGAAGTATTGAACTTGAACAAGAAAATGCTTCATAACAAAGTTATAAAACGCAATAGCATTATAAAAATTATAAAAAAATACTGCTGTCATTTTTGATGGCATAGGCAAACTGATAATTCAATGTTTCATTGAATTATATATTGTATTTTTTATGTAAATGCACAATCGCTATTGACAGCAATAAACTAATCTAGTGTCCTAAAGTTATAAAAATTTTAATCTGATTTCATTGTTAATGGCTTTTTATTTGGGGTGACCTTAAAAACATAGCTATGTCATAAATCAGCATCAGCTTAAAAAAAAAACATTTTCACAAAGATTCTGAAGTCAGAAACATAGACAACACTTATAAAGATGGGCATTTATTATTCCATATAAATCAGAGAATGTTAGCGAAATTGATTAAATTTCAAAATTTTTGGGAGGATGGATTTTTAGCTGCATCTGCTCCTCTCTCATATATATATATATATATATATCTTTTGTGTTTAAACATTTCATCCCAAGTAAGGTAATAAAGCCACTAGAATGCAAGGGGTTACTAAGAGTGAAGGAACGCGAGAAAACTTTACTGAAGAGAAAGGACAATAAAGAGAACAAGATTCAAGGAGATGGTTGCATTTACATTTTTGGAGATTGTAGTTGACAGGAAAGCAATGACAGCACAAAAGAGACTCAGTTCAAATCACTACACTAAATCTCTTTTTGTGGTATTGATTAAGATTATTGTTCAGTCTTGGTTGATTTCATTTAAACATCGAACACCTCTGGATTATTTTGTACAAAAGTTTCTTTGGTTTATCTTTTTTGTTGGTTTTATTGTTTGTTGGTTCTTGGTTTTACTTTTAATTTTATTTTTGTCATTTCAAATAATTTCATTTGACAGGCTTTGTGTTGTTGAAATTGTATTTTCAAGTTTTACCGATACTTTGGCTTGCAAAAGGACACATTTTCTTTATAAAGATTTCTCGAGTGCTAGTAGAGTGCACAGGCCAACATGAAACAAAAAAATGGGGTATCTATTTTGAGTAAGTGTTGAAAATAAAGCCATTAATTATTTATATATATGTTATTACAATAAACATATTTAGTGAGTATGTGTGTTTGCTGAAATATCCTGTTTTTTTAACAGTGAAATTAATGTCTACTTGCCTTGAGATTGAGAGTCCAACTAACAAAAATGTGTCTTAATTGCTTAATATAGTTAAGATATATCATTTCATTGGTAAAAAATGTCAAATAAAATTTCTACATGTTTTACATGTAGAAATTTATAGCCTCTCTAAACTTAAAGTCAATTCAGCTTTGCTATGGTAAAAATTTCCTATCCCAAGTAAAAATCATCACAAAAATAGCAAAAGTCATTTTGTCATAGTCTATTTTCTCTGAAAAAAAAAAAAAAAAAAAAAAAATATAGATTTTCATACTTTTATAGGGGTAAACAAGGCAAAATATTGAAAAATGACTGTTTTGTCATCATCATCTGAACAAAATATCAAGGAAACTTGATTTGAACCCCATGAAACTAGGTATTTTGTGAAAGTAAACAATATATTTTTTTCATTTAAAAGTAAAATTAGCTGGTGTAAAATGTGAAAAATAGTGAAAATTCTCTACAATAATGGGAAATTAACCTTTTTTTTTTTGAAAATCCGAAAGCCTAAATCATAATCAAACTATTTCAGGCATAAAATTGAGAGTTTGGAGGAAAACAACATTCCTAGGGGGTCAAAATGTAACAAAGTCCATTGGTAATTTTCAGTTATATGGCTGCAAAAAGTTAAAAAAAATTGAGCCTGGCCACTGAAATCTTTAGTAAAAGATTTATCCACAATTCCTGACCACTGGAAACCAGGAGTTTCTTGAGGTTTTTTTTTTCATTGAGTTTGACATATCTCAGTCAAAGGCCAGCCAACCATTGATAAACGTTAGAACAAGCTGTCATCAGTTTGTAATAAATCCCACCACTTACAAGGTAAGAGCAAAGAGTGAAAAAAAGGGATAACATTGGTAAAAAGAGCTTGATATGTTTTGTTTTGTTTTTTAACACTTCACAACACAGGTGATGACAACAACACTTAGCAGACGACATTGTTTTTTTTTCAATGCATGTCTTTCCTATTTCCAATTGTTGGGTCATATCGTGGTTCCTTTTATTCAATGATGTTTACACCAACTTAAAGAGGATTGAAGTTTGAAAAAATTGTTTTGAAGTAAAAAAAAAAGAAAGTAAAAAAAATTTTTTTCAGAAAAAAAATCTTTTAATGCTAATCCCCAAGTGACATTTTTCATAGCCAAATTGAAAATTAATTACTAGTGAATAATTCCATGTGCAAACAATAGTGTCTGGATCCTTTAATATGGCCCCAAAACATCTAGAAGTTAACTGATTGATTGAAAACTTGTTGCACATAATAGTGTTTTCCAAGGTCAGTTTCTTTTATTTCATCTTGATGTTGTCATTTTCGTATAGCCAAGTCATCAAGAATTCAGGAAACACAGTTTGGCACCGGTTTGCTTTGAGAACTTGGCATTCTATCAAAATCAATGAACCCAAATAAATAAAGCAAATAATAAACAAATTAACAAACCATTATGACCAAAATATTAGTTAGACTATAAAAATCAAACTAAAAATTGAACGAAAAAAATAACTATAACTGTTATATAATGCTAAAAGAAAAAAAAAATACGTTACTTAAAAATGAAACCGAAAAAAGTAAATAAAAATATACACTATAATAAATAAATAATAAAAAAAAAATAAATTAATCTAAATTCATCCAAATAAATAAACTAACAAACCGATCCCAATAAAGTAACTGTTAGAAAAATCAAATAAAGATAATCAATTGAAATAAATACATGAAGTAATAAACAAATTAGAAACTGCTCCTGCCAAAATAATAGTTAGAATAAACTACAACAATCAACCCCAAAATTGAATAAATAGCTTTATCTTCCCAAACTAAAACAAAACTATTAAATAAGCAATATAAACAAATTTTTACTACGTTAATAAAAACACCAATTAAAATAAAAAAAATATATAAATAAAAAAAAAAAATAAATAAAAACAAGCAAAATAATTTAACCCAAATAAATAAACAAACAAATAAATGACTTCCAGTAAAATAACTGCCAAAATAGACTACACACAATAAAGATAAAACTTAGTTGACACATGTCTTCTGTAGTCCTTTATCCAGGCAAATGCAAGGATTTTATTTTGTAAAATGTATTTATAAACTAGAACAAAACTATTAATGGTTTTTCAGAATTTTTGAATTAGCAATGCTCATCAATATTTATCAGGTTAGCTGAAACTCAAGGCAAACTATCAAGGATGCTAAGTGATACAATTCAGTGTCTAATAAATGAAAGTGAGTAGGTGATGTTATGGAAATTTTTTTTTATTGTAGAAATTGTGCAAATTAATAAATTTATTTAGATTTAGATTCATTTATCTGCTATCTATTTTGAATAACATGAGGTGATGAATTTAACCATTTTCTTTTAATTTTTTAACATTTTTTTTTTTAGTCCTGTATCTTGGTTTTGGAAAGTAGTAATTCTTTCAGGAATGGAGATATTTGAAAAAAGTGGCATAGATTTATATTTTGATAAGATTTGATACTAGCACTCTCAATAATTTTCCATCTAAGTTACTTTCCCTTTTGGTAAGTGTGGTGTTCTTTAGATCAAAGTTGTGGCTGAATTTATTTCTATGTATAACTAATGCATCTGATAAATTGTCTTAAGATCCTTTTGTATTCATATCCTACAATAATGTTTTACTTCCTTCGACATACATACACACATATATGTGTGTGCCTCTGTGTGTGTATATATGGATATTTTTACAGCACCTTTCACACAAAATCAGATCCACTGTTCTCCCAGTTTGGCATAAATTCAAGATGGCTATCCACCGAGTCATTACTCTCTGGTAGACAGTAAGTGTATATATATATATATATATATATATATATATATAGGAGAAATCAACTATCTACTTAAAGTCAGACTCAAGGAACATAAGAAAACTATAACCAAAGGTGAGATGGAAAAATCTGTTAAAGTGGACAATGTCCACAGGGACAAGAAGAGTACACATACTTGCTCTGGGATGAAGTCCAGATAATTGATAAGGAATGTTGCCAGAGAGTGTAGCAGTTGATGAATTTAGCATATATTAAATGTAAAAGTTGTAATTAATTTTTGCTAAACTTCTTCAAGAATCTACAGTAATACAGGTTTGGCTGGAAAGCATTTGATCATTTAATATTAATCAAAAGTTGTTTACCTAAGGCAAGAGAGGCTTAATCCTCATCAAAGTACTTCCCTTGAGATCTGGCACACTTATTGCAGTATCCTTTCCATTTTTCAAAACAGTCTGGCATGTCTGTTTCCAAGATTTCTATAAGTTGCCAAATCATGTTCTCATTCGTCATACACTTGGTCTTTGAATAGTAATTTTCAGTTTGGGGAAAAACCAAATATGGATTGCAGGAACAGCTGACATATCTTGGTAATATTTTGCCAAAAATAAATAAAATAATGAATAGCTTTTGAGATTTTGAAACAAGTAGCAGATGTATATCGTCATGATACGATTTGCTGCTAACGGAGCAATTTCATTGAAGGGTGTAGGGTTAGTGTCACATTAAGGAAGTGAAACTAGTTTTCAAGACATTCAAAGTAAGTACATCATTTCTGAACAGAATTCACTTATATAAAATATATAACCTGACCCCCTGGCCATAATCACTGGATGTAACCTGTACTGGTCACCAAATACAAGACACCTATCTAAGTTTCAAATATTGTACCAGGTAGAATGGCGGTACACTTTGATGATGGTTGTTTGCAGTCAGTGCAACCAATTTCGTTGGTGAATTTCTTTTACATCCTCTATTGGATTTTATTTATTGTGTACCTGCCAAAAATGACTGTTCAGAAGTTCTTTATCCACCTTTGACAGACTGTGGCTTTGTAGATTTGGGTGAGATTTTGATTGCCTCAATGTTGAAGAAACAGGACAATCTTACTGAAAAAAAGAAATGGTGTAAACAGAAGAAATGCCACTGGTGTACAAAAGCATGTCTTTGGTTTGTCTTTTCTTTTTATAATTTTCTTTTTTCTGTTGGCGTTGAAAAATTATCAACAATGAAGGGTGAAATATAAAAAAAATGATCAACAATTTAAGGGTGAAATGTAAAAATCATACAATGGATATGGGGCCGTTTCATCCTATCTACTCCTTTTCTACACTTGAGGCACTGAGAGATGTCTATTAAGCAAGGCTGGTAGTGCTAACCTCTTAGCAGTGAATAACTTCTATGGCAAATTTTCTCTAATGCACAATGGAGGGCATGGCCACTGGTTTCCTCTGCAATTGTTCAATAGTGAGGCACACACTATTGAACTGTACTAATTTCTGCACATGCATACTCTGTTTATATAGACTTTGGTTCAGGAATAAACATGGTTAATTAACTTCTCAAACAAACAACCCCTGTTATATAACCCAGATGTTCATCTTATGAAATGCTTTTCAATTTGGGCCTGGATTTTTAAGTTTCCAAAATATACATTGAAATCAATATGAATATACCAGATACATTGCTAAAAACAAACCCTAATGTTACCAAAAATCTCAAACTTTTGGTAAACCCATTCATTATCTCAATTTTTGTAGGGTTATGGAGTTGGACTGAGAGTGTCAGTTATGCTGAATCTTAATAAATCTTAGTTTAATTTGAATTCAAATGCTTCCAAGGCCCTCCTTATAAGTATTTTATGTTTTAATTAATATTTTTAAACCAAACTTTTTTTTCCATCAGATTTCAATACAATTAACTATTCTTCCATATTTTTCTCCTAATATTTTGCTCCTTTAATTAGAATTATCAAATCTCTAAATATTTCAAGTCTAACCACTCTCCATTCATTAGTATGACTCGATCAAGGCCATTTTTTCATACTGTAAAGTTTAATTTAAATGATCTTCCAGGCAATTGTATTAATATGGTTAAACTTAGCCATGTACTAATACTTCTTTGTGCTGAGAACCTTCATGACATTGGCAATTATGGCTCTCCACAGTTTCTTGTCTTTTGAAGCCCTTAATAAATTTTGTCATTTTGTTATTCTTTCTATTACTATTTTTAAACTTCATAGTTTTATCTTTTTTGCAAACTGTACTCTCATTAAAGAAAAATGTCAAGATCAAAACATAGGAATTGTGATTCCTCTGGATAGCCATCCTCGGTGACAGACTTGGATGCTTATTCAAAAGATACAGCATTACATGCTATTGTAGGATTATTCCACTTGTCTGTGAAAGAACTGCCAACAACAACTAAATGACATCATCAAAAACAATATATAAGAAAAGGACATAAAAGTCTTTCAGTTACTGGATGTTTTACAGATATTATCTTGTTTTCCCTCTGGAGGTGGATCTTGTGCCTACCAGTAAACCTAATGTTGCATTGACAACAAAGCATGGTACACAGCATTCAAATATCTTAAGTTTACTTGACAAAAAGGAATATTTAATGCTGCTACCAAAAACATACACTCAAATGTAAATCTATCAACATCTTTCATAGAAGCTTTGTACAAATTGGCATACGGAAAAAAAGATTTAGCTCTACACACCTTCATTCACTTCTTGTGTGTTCTTTTTATTTAGTTCAATTTCTCCCTAATAATCTCTATAGTATCATGGCTAACTGGCTAATTTTACTTAGTGGCATATCAATCTATTAGTTATTTAATGCTTAAATCTAAATATTTTTAATGCAATTGCATTCCTTCAGCTACAGATAAAATGAATTTGCTGGTCATTTTGCTACAAATAGGTATTGCTGGTAATTTTATTATGAATAGGTATTTTTATTCTTTTATAATGTTTTGATTTTGTTTGGGGGGGGGTCACTATTTGCCTGTAGTTGAAACCCTAACAGGTGCTACCACCAGCGTTGGGCTGGACTTTGGAACAACAGCAATTAAGAGGTGGTTCTATACTCCTTAAAATCTCCAATCTCCTAATCAGAAGCCTGGCTGCTGGATGTAGTTTATCATCATAGCCAGGACTCTATAGTATCATGAGTAAAACACATACTGAACAACCCATGGCAGTTTGCAGATTATAAGTTATTGAAGAAGAATTATCCAGGCAAAATGCCTAGACAAAGCATCTGCAAGAAAAGCCTGAAGTCTGCCAATGTCTCTGTGAGCAACAATATTCAGAATTAAATCTGTAGATACCAAACTAAAAATACTACAATATTCAGTAAGAAAATTTAAAGAAATTTCCATAGAAACAGCAAAATACAAATTATGACAAAATTAATACAACTTCCCATTTGTAAATAACTAGCTTAAAATCCGCTCTATTGGGCAGCATTTAAGCTAGCTCGTGCAGAGGGCTTTGACTGAGTCTTCATCACAAGAGGTAGGGAGAAGCAGATGCAATAGGCAACAATAAACTACAGAAGAACTCAAAATTGATTGCTGCATTTAAGTATTGCATTAATATTGAAGCTTACCTTTTAACAGTTCAACAATAATTCTTTTGACACCACTTAATTTAAAGAATTTGATGTATGTAGGTCCTTACTTTCTGTGTAAACAATCATTTTTATTTTATGGGTGACTTACATTAGATTTTGCAATTAACTTCGATTAGTCCTGAATTTATTTCCAAGTTATAAAATTGTTATCTTACAAAATATAAGTCACAAAAAAATCATGTAAAAAATTACTGAAACCAATCACAGTAATCAAAACTTGGGAATCCAAAAATTCAGGATTTCAGGTTCGAATCTGACCTGGAATGTTTTGAATTTGCTCACAGAGTCAGCCTGATTTCCAGATAGTATATGTTAGGCTTCAGCCTCTAGGAACAAAGTTGAGAAAGTGTGACACATTGACATTCGCGTTTATTATATAGATTGACAAAGAACAGAAACTTAACAGACAATAATGAAAGTGATGCCTCAAGGGATCCTAAAAGATAAAGAATGAAAAATAAGTGTCAGAGTCCTTTAAAATTCCTAATGAAAGTTTCCCTTTTGACAGCTTCTAACACACTGATAATTAAAAACCAACAAAGTCACTTAGAATAAACATTACCAGCTCCACACATTAACATTGAGCCAAGTTTGAATATATTCAATGCAAAAATTGAAATTGTTTTTCAGCTAATAAAAAAAATTCAAAAAGAAATTTGACAAACATATCTATTTGATCCACTTTTTTTGACACCAGTATTTTAAAATAATATTTAATGGCAAGGCTATACTTAGAGTGACCCAGAACAGTAGAGAAATCAGCAGTTCAAGCTTTCAAGAACTCTTACAGTGGTGACAAGGAAAAACCTGATACTATGCAGCATCAAAGGAAAAACAACTTAATAGCTTGGTAACAATAAAAAGAACTTTTATCAATTCAACCTTGATTCATACATAATTTTTCTTTATTCCTTTCAAATCAACAAAAACACTCAACATATTGAGTCATCAATAGTATGAGTTATTAATCCTTCTTCTATATGCCTCATTCTTACAGTAGGTTGCTGATTATGGCTCTCCATAATTTCTTGTCCTTTGGAGCTCTTAATAAATATTGTACCAACCATATACTCAAATTCACTAGATAGGTTATGCATTGTTCTGCTCTATCCCTCTTGTCTTCATTTTGTCCTGAGAGTATCAAATTTTCCAAGCCCTCTTTCTTCATTATGTGCCCTAGAAATTTCAACTAGGGTCTATTAGCTTGCAGCCTAATGGACAACAATAATAATAGAAAACTTAAATTTTCTCTGTTTATGAATGAGAGTCATTTTCTGAAATAATAAAAGATATTTAACACCTGATCATTTGTCTTATGTACCATTCTCTTCAGAATGGGGGTAATCATGGCTCTCCACAACTTCCTCTCCTTTTCAGCTCTGGTTAATATTTTTATAATTACTAAATTTGATACTCACAGGACCAATTGAAGGCAAGAAGGACAGAACAACATATACTTGAGTAAATGGATGACACAGCAAAGTTTCGGAGAGATAACAGACAAAATTTATTAAGACCTTCAAAGGTCAGGACATGACATTGTGGAAAGCCATGATCATCAATGTTCTAAAGGAGACAAAACATAGAAGAACTTGGTTAAATGTTTGTACATGATTGATTTGACATCGCTAATTCACAGCACTTATTGTCCCTCTTAAGAGGTTGTTCCTCTTGCAAACAGTTTTTTGACAATTAAGAGTTAGTCCTTTTTTCCTGCTTTCCATTACTACCTCGTAAAGGAATTTCAGTAGTTTTCCACCTGTGTCTGCTATCAACACAGTGTCATCTGTGTCTTACGTTTGAAGGTTGGCACAGAATGTTGGTTTTTACATTTAAAATGAATGAATGCTGAGTGAACATTGTTTGGCAAGGTTTATTTTCTTTTTTATGACTCAGGGGCAGCACTACCTCTTCAAGTCACTTGATGTAGGCCTGCGTGTTGAGTCTGAGGCCCTGTGGGAAGATGAATGGAGGCATCACTAGTGATCACTCCAAACATCTTTGTAATCACCATTAGACTCATCCAACTTTTTCCAAATCCTTTGCACTGTCCTGAGATTGACACCCAAACACTGAAATGTTCATATTGGAGCTTCTGGAGTGAATGTCAGGCAGTAAGATGTGCAAAATTAAAAATATAAAATGGCGACAATTTACCTATCGCAACCTGTAATTGTGTTTGTATTCCAATGGTATTTATTCATCATCAGTCACTGCACAAAGCAAATTTTTCCCATGATGCCTTGCAGCAAGACATGAGATCATGTTTCATTCACCTGCTTTATTTGCAGCAGACTAAGATAAAAATAAAGAAAATGATTGGAAATGAATAACTTCTTTTTTAAATATGTTTATATAATGTAACAATGCAAAATCTATCATCTGCTTAACAAGAAATCATGACTACTCTTTTTCATCCTTATGCTAAATTCATCTATTAAAATACGCCAGTCTGTAAGCCTATAAAATCTATAGGATAATCTATGCATCTTTCTGTGAAGCTAAAATCTATAAAATTCATTAGTCATTTGCAATCAGATATGCCCAAATATGTGGACTTTCTTCGAAAATGTTAGTATTAAATTATATTCATGTCCATTACCTTCTCTATCAGACAAGTTTCAAATAAATATATTTAAATATTAGGAAAATATTATCCAATTTTAGAATAAGTCTTTTGTCTCCTATTATTATAAGAGCTGAATAAAAATATATTACTCATTCCTAATGATTAAAATATCCTCTTTGTTAGTTTTCTTTCAGAAAGTATGCAATCATGGCTATCGACAACTTCCTATTCTTTATCGCTTTAAACAGCATTTATCTCTATTATCATTCCTACTCACACCACCTATTTACATAAGCTTGGTAGATAGGTTACATGGTATTTCGCAATGTCCCTGTAGCCTTTTGTCCTGTGCATGTCAAATTATACCTGGACTTAATGAATTTAAATATAGTTTCAGGTGGGAAACAAGGTCTCATCATTTTACAGTTGAATTGGTTCGATGTAACCCTAAATTCCAGATTAACAGTTTCTTTTCTCACACTCTTCACTTGTGGAACTCTTCTGGCTTCTTGCTTTCTAGCCAACTCTGATCTTCAAAAATTTAAATTCAATATCAACCATTATCTGTTGTTCTCTTTATTCCTCTTTTAGTGTTCTTGCTTCTCAATAATGTTTCTGTTTTATTATTCTTTCATAACCACTAACCCCTTAGTTCTTAGTGGTTTTACTACCTTGCTTGAAGCAGAATGATTAGAAAAATATATATTTCCAGGGCAGGTTAGTTGTGTTTTTGTTTGACTATGCTGGTCAATGGTGCATTCAGTTATGTGCTATGCGTGATACACGCTTACGTGATCATGTATATTTTGATACATGACTGATGAGGCAGATGTTTTTCCGCAGTAGGTTGCCATTTCTTTCTGCGGTAGACCAGTTGCCATCAAAGGCTACAGAACCCAGACTGTCCTGCTATTTACCCATAGCTGGAGGGAAAATGAGGATTCATACCTTTCCCAAAGGTATTAGCACGTAAGTGAATGTCATGGATTCGACTGGAATTCGAACTCTGCTCTCCGATTCCTCAATCCAAGCTGCTATTCATTAGTTCGTGAAAAAAGAAACCCATTATGTATCTGAGAAATCTCAACTCTTTTTTCATTGTAAGTACAACTGTTTCGATTTTCCTTCAGACTTCTTTATTGTCTACATGCCCTGTCCATGGTATTTTTAGAATTTTTCTGTAGAAGCACATCCCTGTTGCCTCAAGTTTCTTCCATCTGTGAAGAAATTGTCCTGCATTCACTGTCATATAAGAGGATTGATATCACACAGCAGTTCAGCCCCTCTAAACTTTCTAATGAAATTTTCCTCTTTCTTAATACTTTGCTTAGCTTTTGTCCCATTTTTTGACTTTTGAAAGTTAAATTTCTGTCAATTATGATACTGAGGAGGAGGAGAACATGGATAATTAAATGCCAAAATTGGAAAAAAAGTCCTGCATTTTACCCTTCAAAAGAAGGAGCAAGGATCATTAGAAGATACAATAACTAGAGTTTCCAAAAATACAGGAGCTTTTAAGCCATTAATTAAAAAATGAAAATACTTTTGATACATCCTTATAAAATAGTATAGCAAAAATATTGCAGAACATTTAACATTAAAACTAATTTGCATACAGGTACTAAATTGATTGGTTCATTCATTTTATATGGTTTTATCAACATTTGCAGGTTATTTTAAAGCCAGAAAATATTTTTAGATTGTAAGAAACGTTTTGTAGATATTAATGATTTTAGTGATACAAGTTTTACTAATTAACCCATGGCAGGGAGAAGAGGTGGATTCATACCTTCCCAAGAGTATTTGCATATAAGTGAATATAACAAATCCAACTGGGATTAAAACTAGGCTCTCCAATTAATAATTCTGAGCCATTATCCATTACACCAACTGTACATCCAAGCTTACAGCAACTGGTGTTCCCAAACAGTCACCCATCTGGGTACTGACCAGGCTTGATGTTTCTTAACTTTGATGGTTGTATGGGAACTTGTGTTTCAACATGATGCTGTAAACCCAATAAACTGATTTCGGTTGTAAGAATGCTATATCTAAAAGAAGAATTTAAGAAATTAACTATATAAGAACAACGTAATGTATAAGAACAATGTAATTAACTATATAAGAACATTTGATAGGAAAAATGTTCAAGTTTGTAGGAAGAGAATTTAATATTCCTATGAGTTTCATTTGTTTCTTGACTTGCTGACTTGGGTGTTTATGGAAACTCATTAGTTAGCAGTAAAATTTTTACTTGCTCTTAAAACAAAGGAAAAAAAAAAACAGTCCAAACAGAGCCAGTGAAAGAAAGCCTGCCTATTCTGTAAATTTTATTTATTACTCATACGTTTAACTATGAGATGTTCTTGTTGGAAATATTTAGGATGACTCACTTGAAAATTGGGTAAATTGTACATAAACAAGAAAAAGCATTTCCTAGTTTACACTCTAATAATTTTCATTTGTAAGAATAAAATGTTGACCTTTTGAAAAATGGAATCTGTAAAGGTCATTTCCTGTGATCTAATTTTTTGCAATTTTACAAATTAGGAAAAGGATGAAATCAAAATATATTCAGAAAATAATAAAGGCATCAAGAGATAAAGCTACATTATATATCATTTTCTTTTTTTTTTTTTCAATGATGTTCAACCTATACAAGGCCAAAGATCCACTTTAGGTAGAGGATTACAGAGTAAGAGGCACAGTTTATACAGATATATGGAGAAAATAACAGCTGACCATAGACTTGAACAGGCTAAGATTGTAATGATCAGGGAAAACATCATCTTGGGAGTTGGTTCATAGGAAGAAGCTGGTCATATGGAATTTACATCTCATTAATGGAATATGAAGTGAATAAGGGTGGTTTGCTACAATGTATGTGTCATGGCAGGTCTTAGCCATGAAAGTTATAACTTGTGGAACCAAGGAATGAAGTTTCTCTGAACACTTTTCATGGAAATAGTGATAAAGCAGTGAGAGATCTTGTCTGTGAAAATGGGATTGCATCATGGAAAATAATTTGTTAGCGAGAAGTACGTGGAGACGCTATTGATCTATTGAGGCTGGAAAGTGGAGACTGGGAAATTCCTGCCCATACATGGCAGCAGTACTGCATTTTCAGACTGATCAGGTGCTTATGACCATTTTTCCAGCATCTTTAGCAATGCATCATGTGTAAGAGTTTCACTTGAGGTCTGGTTTGAGTTTAAGTCCCCAACAGGTGCTCAAGGCACAAGGCCTCCCTGAGGGAACACATGTTCCTCTTGAACAGTGAAAGTCCTCAGTCTGCTCAGTGATGATGGAACATCACCAGGTTGGTTTTTAAGGTTTTTCTCCAACTCAGTTGTCACAGTTAGTTCAGAGGAGAGATGAGCTGTCAAGCTCGGGTTATCTAGAAGTTTTGGAGATGCACCCATATATCATCAGTATATATTCACAAATTATAAGAGTATACTATTTAACAGATCATATATATATATATATATATATATATATATAAAAAATTCTCAGAATTAATCTGTAGAAAATGTCTATATATGAAGAAAAGGTAATAGGAAAATTGTATTAATATACGCCCAGTTTTCTTGTCCCAATATCACCTTTCCTAACAGAATTGCTACTCTCTCAAGCCAATGTACACACCAATATATCAAGAAATCAAAAGAAAATGGTTGAATCTGTTAACACAACAATACAAACAATATTTCTACATGTGAAAAAATTCAGTTGACCCGATGAATATGTAATAGCATTTATAAATTTTAGTTACTAACAACATTGTTTTTTGCTTATAGATACTTTGTCTCAATAAATTCATTTTGTTTTTTTATCTTGAAATGTCCACATTGGATGAAATGCGTCAGCTAAAACTATATACAATATTTTTATTGTCTTTTTTCCTTTATACATATATAATACTATTTATTAACAATTATAACAAAAAACATGTTATAAACTGCTACATAAATTTAATCCTGTTTCTGCATTCTATGTGCTTCTTCAGGCTGTGGTGGTCAACTGGAGAATAAACGATCATTTTAAAGTTTAAAAGCATCAATACTATTGCAGGGAGGGGTGGGCCCTAAATTTCTAACATGACAGGAGGCGACCTCTAGTAACCAATCAGATTTCGGACCTATGATGAGTTCAAAGTTAAATCACATGTTGGATTCCTGTTGGCTGTATGAGTTATTTGAAATCACACTTAGATGTTAACTAAGTATCAAGCTTATCATAGTCTGTTGAGTTAAGACCAAGGAATAACATAAGAATATAAACTATCAAGATGAAAGCAAAGGATAAGTCTTCCAATAAGCCTATCTATGCCCCATATCTATATCAGGGGACAGTGACCGTTAGTTCAACATCCGCTATCTTTTAGGGCCGTTTCATAGTCAGACAGACAAAACTAGGAAAGCAATAATAAAGATTTTAAAAAATAACGGATTCGACAGATATAAAAACTAACCTAAACGAAGTAGATTTCAACCTAAGAGAAGGCACATATAAACCATACAGAAAACCTAATGATAAACCACTCTACATACACACATCTTCCAACCATCCGCCTTCTATAATCAAACAGATACCAAAATCGATTAACCACAGGCTCTCCGACAATTCCTCCAATGAATCCCTATTTAACAAAGCTAAGAAAGACTATGAAACGGCCCTAAAAGATAGCGGATTCCCAGCAACACTCACATACTCACCACAGAATACAAAAAAGGCCAACAGGAGAAGAAATATCATATGGTTCAACCCACCGTACAGCAAGAACGTAAAACAAACGTAGGAAAAAATATTCTTCAAACTCTTACACAAACACTTCCCAGAATCAAGCACCTTACACAAGATATTCAACAAAACACAGTAAAAAATCAGCTACAGCTGCACCGAGAGCATGGCACAAATAATAAAAAAAGCACAATAGGAAAATTATCAACAAACCACACGAACAAATTAAACCCACGTGCAACTGCAGAATAAAGAACGAATGTCCCTTAAACGGAAATTGTTTACAAAACAACGTAATATACCAAGCCACGATAAAATCACCAGATAATGAAGAAAAAGTATACATAGGAGTAACTGAAGGACCCTGGAAGCAACGAAATTATACACACAAAACATCTTTCACAAATAGTAAATATGCGAACAGTACAATGCTTTCTAAGTATATCTGGGAAATTAAAAACAAAACGCACATCACACCAAAAATATCTTAGAAGATAAGGAAAAAGTCATCAGCCTACAACAACCAATCAAAAACTTGCAAACTTTGCTTGGAGGAAAAAATAGCTATCATTACTTTCCCTGACCAAAATAAATTATTAAATAAAAGATCCGAGCTCATCTCAAAATGCAGGCATGAAAATAAATTTTTACTACGTAACCTAAAAAGTGAAAAACAGAAAAAATAAAAACAAATAAATACACTAATAAAAAATAGAAACAAAAATAAATAAATACTATGTTGCTTAAAACTGAAAAGAGAAAATATACAAGTAAAATAAATTGACCTAAATTCATCCAAGTAAATAAATAGACAAACCAATCCCAAATTGAAAACTGTTCCCGACAAAATAATAGTTAGAATGAACTACAACAACCAACCCCAAAATTGAACAAACAGCTTTAATCAAATTCTCAAACCAAACCAAAACTGTTAAATAAGTGATATAAACAAATTTTTACTACGTTAATAAATAAATGAATAAATAAAATAAGAAACAAAAAAAAAAAAAAAATAAAAAATAAAAATAAAAACAAGCAATATAATTTGACCCAAATAAATAAACAAGCGACTTCCGGTAAAATAACCGCCATAATAGAATACCCACAATGCACCACTAACCCGTATATATATAAATAGCCGAGAAAAATAACAGCATATGTGGCCTGACGATTACATATAGCATGAAACAGACTGTCGCCTCTAAGTGTTGACTTCTATGTTCACTTTATATATATATATATATATATATATATATGTATGAATGAATGACAACACAAATATCCAGGTATATACATGAACACCCAAGTAAAACAAATACATATGCAAATAAGGAACAAAAATAGACACAAAAACAAATATACTGTAAACCACAAAATGCACACACATCATATATATATCTACATACAAAAATGAATGCACACATACACAACAGAGTACAAATAACCATACATAAGTACATACAGGCAGCTGTGGTATATTCCATGTATATTTAGGGTCATAACACACACACATATATATATATATATATATATATATATATATATATATATATATATATATATAAAAACCCAATGTGCACATAAGGAACAAATTGGCATGGACACACAAACAAATATACTTTAAACCCCAAATGCACACGTGTGTGTGTGTATATATATATATATATATATATATATATACACACATATCTCAATTGTAGACAAGATTAGGACTCAAATAGCAGTGGGGAGTATAAACCATGTGGACTAATTAAAAAAAAAAAAATGGAAGACTAAATTAATATTACTGACTGATCAGGCCTTAATGTTGTTATACTATAAATTGGATGTTTAATCATATTGTTAGGCAAACTGTATTTTGCTTCTCTGATTTAATAAAGAATTCTTATCTTCAAATCTAATTATCGTCAACTTTTCATGAAGGCATAGGAAACATGTTTCATTTAAAGACTTGCAGGATCAAGCTTTTTTTTTAAGTATTTTTCATTTTACCTTATGTGTTTTGTTTTCATCTTAACTTTAAAAAAATATTTGGAAAGTGAGGTTCTATTTTTATAAATGCTATTTGTAAATGATAGATTATGCTGATACCATCTAGTCTTAAAAGCATTCTTGGTGTGACATATATATAGAATTTTTTGAAACTCTGGTTTTCTATAGTGGAAGTTGTGTCTAGATAGACTAGAGAGCCTGTCAAACATTTGTTTTGCAATGGGTAATCATTAGGGTTTTCTACAGATACAGTTTTTAGCATTAGCAATATGAGTTCTTCTATTTTTTGCATTGCTATTCTGGTTTTTCTATTGATTTAGGGTTTTGGTGTGTTTCTTTAGATTTTTTCAAGATTATCAGTACAACTATAGCATAATTTCAGTGTTTTCGTTTAAGATTATATTAAGTGGATTATTACAGGTGAAATGCTTATCAATTAAGTTGAAAAATTTCTGCCCGAGCTTAGTTCTTACCATTTTGTTGAATGGGGGTCTAAACCAAATGATTTTCCTGTTCTTCTTACTCTGGTCACTATTGTTAGGGTTTCTATACTTAATTTCAGTGCGTTTGTAACCATTATTATTAGAGCAGCATTATATAAAACACTGTCTATAGAATAGACAGTATGTATTTAATTACAGATGGATGGTGGTTAGTGTTTGGGTGTATATACATTGAGTTCACATTGGCCTTCATATACAGTTGGAATATGTTGTTATCGAGGTCCAATGTGATATCAAGGAAGTTCACTTGTTTAATATTTGTAATAGTCTTGACTTTAAGATTCAAGCTTTTAAATTCTCTATGGATCATTTTCCTTATGCTATCTACTTCCATTTTAGTGGAATTCTCAACTATCATTAGGCCATCATCACTATATAAGCCAATTCTATCTATATCAATACCATCTTAAGCACTTAAGTTATACAAAAAAAAAAAAACATCAGGTCTGAGGCTTCAGCAGAGTTCATGGATCCCATGGAAATGTCAAAGCTTATATAAAAACTTATTAAAAATGACTGAGAAGGTACTGCATTTTTTTTTTTAATTTAACATAAAAGATGATCCTTTCCCACGCTCGCAATGCATGGGCAACTAGTCTGGTCATGTAAATCTGCACTAGGTAGCTCATGTCAACCCTATATCTGGCTCCTTTATTCTTATGCGTTGAGCCACCCACTGTACGTACATATATACATGTGTCTGTGTGTTCCAATTCCATTTGGAATGATTGCTAAAAAACATCCCCTCTCCAAATAGTATATTCTGAGATTTCTTCTTAACCAATAAAATGGACTACTCCTTGGTCCCATCCATCATATATTTGTTCTTTCTTGTCTTGAAGTCAGAATGCTACAATCACTTGTCTGCATCGCTCTTGAATCTTAACACTATTCTTACTTTGTGAAGATTTGCCTTATTACTGTTGCTTTGCCTAGTTTTGTCTTGCATATATATTGTTTGCTTGGTATTATTTTGTCCTGTTTTTTTTCTTTCTTTTGCTTTAGTCTATTGGAAATTTTGTCACTTCATTTGTTGGGCATTTTTGCCAATTACTTGACCGTGTGTGTGTGTGTGCATATGTGTTATATATTTTATAGCCGGTTATTATGAAGAGAAAGAAAATAAATCTACTTTCCTAAATGTGGTAATTTTTTCAGAAATTTTATCTGGAAGAAGACATTAGATTGGAGCCTCACAGGTAATATAAAGAAAAAGAATTATCACTGCACATGCTGAAATAAAGTCATGATAATCAACATAGAAGTACGCAGGGAAATATGGACACTGATGGAATCAGGACATGGTATTATCAAAACTTGTGTGAAAATATGAGGTAATAATTAAAAAAAAAATCCAACTGAACTTTATTTGAAAGGAGTAAACAACTTAGGAAAATAATTCTAAAGCCACACAATGCAACACAATGAAAAACCATATAACATAACAGAATTCACACTTGAAAAAAAATATCTCATGAATGAAATTCTCCTGTTAGATATGAAGCAAAAAAAAAAATAAAAAATAAAAATAAAAAATTGGTAAGGCCTTGAAAAGCATTCTTGAGATTCAATAGAAAAAGGCACCAAAAAAAAACATGATATAGCCCAGAAACAAGATCTAAAACAGAACAAGACAGTGTGACCAGAAAACATCAATATATATATATATATATATATATATATATATATATATATATATTAGTTTTAAAGTATGCTAATGCCATTGCCTGGAGATAAGATTGTGATCAAGCATGAAACTGACAGTTTCAAATGTATTCATTCTCTTTTCTCTATATATATATATATATATATATATATATATATATATATATATAAAAATGATATATTTTTATATATCAAGAACAGATTTGGGGAAATTGTATGACAAAGTGTAAAAAATTTACTTGTGATGCGTTTTGTCCTTCTGGACTTCAGATTAAATTTGTTATGTTGGTAGGACTACAGATGTGCATAAATAAGGGGTGCTGGGGGTTTTTAGAATTTTTTTTTTTTATATCTAGCCAAATTGATTTAGAGTCTTTTTCTTGCCATCCCTTTTTTTTGTAGGGTATCCCAGGAAGAAAAAGAAAAAAAACACTAAATGTATTTGGTTAGATATAAAAAAAAAAAAAAAAAAAAAAAAACAAATTTAGTCAAATGAAGTCTGGAAAGACAAAATGTGTCACAAGTAAACTTTTTACACTTTGTCACACAATTTCCTTATATAAAGAGAAAAATGTTGTTACAATTGTCTTTTTGAACTTTGTTTGATTTGTTTTTTTTTGATTTGTTATTTTTACAGTTTATCAACCCTTTCTGGGTTATTTAAAGCCAAAATATATTTGGGAGTTTAAGAATTATTCTTTCTTTCTTTGTGGAAGGGAATATTGCATTAAGAATTTTGAGCAAATAATTTTTCCAGATACACACACTACTATCTAACACATAGCTGGAGAGAGAAGAAATGGATTCATATCTTTGCCAAGTTTATTTGCACATAAGTGAATGTAATGAACTGGACTGGGATTTGAACTGTGTATTCAGATTTCTCACTCAGAGCTGCTATCCTTTACACCATCTGCACATCCTATCAATATTAAGTTTTTTTTTTTGTTTTTAAATTTTACATTCAGAAGCCATTGCTCTTCTCCTTCACTGAGTTTACCATTAAAATTACAAGCAGAAAAATACTTTAAGAAGAAACAAAATGCAGAAGTGTGCTATTTAAAAAAAAACAAAAACAATGAAACTCCAACTGGAATTTCAATTATTCATAACTAATTTAGAAGAGAAATGATTCCAGATTAGAATTTCCAAGCACGTCTTCCACAATTTGAAATAATGAATTGCTGAAATGACAATTCTCATAATTTCCGGATTTAAGGTGGCAAATGAAAACCAATGCAGGGCATTTCTAGAGACCATAATTAAATGAGGAATCCTTTCCAATCTGAAAGCAATTTCACAAGAATTTGACACATTTGAGGACTTTCTTAAAAAAAAAAAAAAAAAAAAAAAAAAAAATGGGGAAATGTTTTTTAAAAGCAGTGAAACAAATTTCAATAATTCTCAAAATAAAATCATCTTTTTTTTGTTTTTTTAATCATTTCACTCCAAGCAAGGCAATAGTGCCACTAGGACACAGAGATTATAGAGAGTGAAAGAGAATGAGAAGACTTTAGTAAGAAGTGAAGAAAAGGACAATAATGGAACAGGATTCAAGTAGACAGAAGACAGTGAGTGACTTTGCATTTAAATTTTTGAAAAGTGTATGTGGCATGGAAGCAATGAATCAAAAGAGATTCTCACAGGTAAGAAGTGCAAGAAAAAACTATTAGAATAAAACATATGGTTGTATTTAGCTAGTTCAATAGTAAAATAGTGAGACCTAGTTTCCAGTCTAATAGTTTAAATTCACGCAGCTGGGGCAGTAAGGAAAAAAGCCCATCAGAACAATTGGCATGAAAATATTTGTAGAAAAGACAGAGTAGCTACATCATGTTGGTGAGAAAGTGACTGAAATGAGATGCCTGGTCAAGATCAATGAAAATTTTTAAAAATAATTTATACCTTGTCAGTACTTCCTTTCCAATCTTTTAAAGAAGTATGATGATGTATCAAAACATTCCTTTTTTTTTTTGGTTTCAAATCCAGGGTGTTCTCACTCCTATTGGTGTAACTCCTTCCTGATTGACTATGTCTTCAGGGTTGTATCTGTACTCACCATACTTGGCCAATTGCAGATTGGTGAGGTTATTTAACCCATACTTGGAGGTTTTGAATTCAGAGTTGTCCTTCTCCTTGAGTGGCCGAACTTCATTCTCCAATTCCTGAATCCAAGCCACCATCCATTACTCCACTGAGCCATGCCTATGCATTTTTTTTGTTACAGAAGTTTATTTTCTATGTAATTGTTGGATGTCAATTATTACCCCTGACATATCAACCCAGCTTTGAAGATGAACAAATGATGGTAACTGTAGTGAATGGAACATTCTCAAAAACTGTGTGAGCCATTTTCCAAAGAAGAAAGTAAAAGTGTAAAAGCCAACCAGAAAAAGAATATGACAACAAGGAATGCTTACTTTAGTAAACAATATTCCATGTGCAAGCCTGTTCAAAAGAAAATTGGCCTGCATAAACTCTCGTTGCATAAAGTCTCGAAGGATATGAAAATTCTGAATGAGATTCATGTTGCTTGATGTAAATTAGTTTCTGTCAAATGGTTAACTTGATTGCAGTTGGTGAATTTGTCTACAAGTCATTAAGTTGTGTGGTGGATGAGTTCTTGGTATGTGCGACTGTTGGATTGAAATTTATCCCCCACATAAAATTCTGCAAATGACTGGTTGATATATAAGCACTCTACCAAGGAGGTTAAGAAAAAGAATCTTTTACATACTCATGAGAAGAAAAATCCACATTCAGAGAAAACTTCAATACACCCACTAACTGATATTATTTTACAAATCAGAGATACAGTGATTACATTACACATATACATAACTAAAAACTAATATCGTGAACTGATTTTAAATGTGAATTAAGTTTAAGAGTCTAATGATTTTTTTCTTTTTCTTTCAGACTTAACAACTTAAGTCTTTAGCAATTTCAATCATGGAAACATTAACAATCAAACAATGTGTCAAAGTTATTGAAGCCTATTACAAAAATGGACATTTAAACAAAAATGCATTTCACACACTTTGTGATATTTTTTGGTCAACACAATTGACCAACTAAGAGTGCAGTTGGAAAAACTGTTCATAAATTCAAACAAACTTGGTCGGTGATAGACGTGAAAACACCATTGCATGCTCGTTTACACCGTTCAGCTGAAAACATTGCTGAAGTGCATGAGAATGTGGCTGAAAATCCAGACACCTCTATTCATTGTGCGCAGGAAATGAACCTCTCCACAAAAACGTTACATCAAATTTTGACAAAAGATTTGTCTCTACACACTTACAAAATTCAATTGACACAAGAACCAAAACCTGCTGACCATTTGGAGTGCCATACATTCTTCAATTGGGTGCACAAGCAAAGACAAGCAGATGAAGATTTTTCGCAAAAAAAAAATCCACTTTAGTGATGAAGCCCATTTTCGTCTTGCTAGATTTGTTAATAAGCAGAATTGTCATATTTGGGTTGATGAAAATCCAAGGAAGATTGTTGAAAAGCCACTGCATCCACAAAAGATCACTGTTTGGCATGCATTTTTTGCTGGTAGAATTATTGGGCCATATTTCTTCAAAAATGATGCTGGGAATTCTGTTACAGTGACAGGTGAGTGATACTGTGCTATGATAACCAATGTTTTATGACCCGAATTGAATGCTATGGATGTCAAAGATTTGTGGTTCCAACAGGATGGTGCCATGTGCCACACAGCCAATGCAACAATGAATGAGAAGTTCCTGGATCACAACATCTCTCGAAACAGCAAAGTCAATTGGCCACCACGATCGTATGACTTGACGCATTTAGATTTCTTTCTTTGGGGTCATCTCCAAAGTAAGTTGTATGCCAAAAAGCAAACAACAATTCAACAACTGAAGGATGAGATAATAAACTATATTGATGAGATCGAGGAGCAACTATGCAGATACGTCATCAAAAATTTTGGCCATCTAGTGGAGGTGTGCCACTGAAGCCTTGGCCGGCATTTGGGCAATATTATTTTTCACACATAATTGCCATGACTTAGATAACATGATCCCATAGAGAAATAAATAAACTTTCACTAATAAGACTGATTTATTTCCTGCTGACTTTGATCCATCTTAATGAAACACCCTTTATATCTCCACTATATTATTAACACTATTATTATTATTATTATTAATAGTATGCTTGAAAAAAAAAAAAAAAAAAAAAAAAAGAAAAAGAAAAAAGTTACCAGTAATACATTTCTTGTCTAAAAAATTACTCTCATGAAAATTAAATTTCAGCATTAAATGACCCATAAGGAGTTGATATGTCATTAAACAAACTAATGTGTTCTTCATCTTTGCATCTTTGCTGTTATTTCAAATGGTTTTTCAGGTGTCTATCAATCTGGGTAAATTTCAGGGAATTTTTAAATGAATCATTTATTTAATCTGTAGTGTAGGCTTGTTCCTTTATCGCTGTCCATATCTAGTGATAGCTCATATTCTTTTTTAGTACTACTGTTCTGCTATGTAATAATGACCCTCTTATATGGCAGTTAATTGGGGGGAAACAAATTTTTATACATCAAGAACAATTTTAGGGAAACTATAACAAAGTGGAAAAAGTTTAGGATTTACTTAAAGGACAAAATAAGTCACACAATAACTTTCCCTACTTTGTCATAGTTTTACCTAAAAATGGCATAAGTAATAAGAAAGAAGAAAGCAGAAATGTGATTCTACAGAGAGAAGCTGAGAATACTATGGACATGTGAGCAATGACATGACAAAGTTTTAGAGAAAATGGAAACAAAAAGAACACATTCTTAAAATCGGAAAGAGATTTCTAGAGAACATCATGAGGAAAAAGGACTTGGAAAATTCCAAATCACAGAACATATTAAAAGCAAAAAGGATAGAAAAAAGCAGTTTATGACCTACCTAACAAGCTTGTATAAATGGATGGCTGACCAGAGTTTAGGAGAGATAACAAAAAGAAAAAAGAAGCTATAATAGGCAAGAAATGTCCTGAAGGGACATGGCACATAGAAGAATGATAATTCAAACTATAACATTATACATAACACTTGCATTTACTCCTACTTCTCCTGTATCATCACACTGCAGATGTCTTTTAAATAATTCCAATTCTATAGCAGTGTTGACAGAAGACACAGGAAGAAAACTACAAAGACTCCTGCAGAAGATAGTGAAAGAAAGTGAGAAGTCGACTGCAAAAACAGAGAATGCATGGTTGTTGACAAAAGGATGAGCACAAAATGCAAATTACAAATTGAACAAGTCCAAACATTTAAATATCTGGGAGTTGTTTTGACAGATGACGGAAAATGCAACACTGAAATCTGAAGGATCATTAGGATAGCCAAAGAAGAATTCCAAAAGCTAAGCAAAGTATTAAGAAATGGAAAAATACCATTAGAAACAAATAAAAGAGTACTAAAATTTCTAGAGGACATAAGGAAAGTGAGTTTGGAGAATTTAACACTCACAGGATGTGATGTAGACAAAAGGGACAGAATAACCTACTTAGTGTAAATGGTCAGCAGAAGAGGAAATAGGGCATGTATCAAAACGGAAAACAATGCTAAGAGCTAAAAAGAACAGGGAGTTGTGGAGAGCCATGATTGCACACAATTTGAAGGAACACTGTACATAGAACAAGTAGCAGCAGCTCAGTTATTTATCTTCCTACTTCCACTGATTCTTAATCTGTATTACCTGACCCAGGGATTGAGCCCTGTGTCACCAAATTCATGAAATAACACTTAAACTCTTGAGGTTTATGTTGCATGAGCCAGTTGATACAAACTTACACTCAATAGAAACTGGAGGAGCAATAACTGAATGGTACTAAAAATGGTACAAGACAAAATGTCACTTGCCATGGACAAGGTAATAAGAACAATCTACACAATGTTGATAGCTGAAGGTATGGAAGGAAAGCAAAAAGAAAGTACTAAACATCAATTGCAAGAATACAGAATTCATGGCTGTTAGCAAAAGGGACAACCCAATATGCAAATTACAAAATGGAGATACCAAAATCAAACTAGTACAAACATTTAGATATCTAAGAAGTGTTTCAACAGAGGATCAAAAGTACAACACTGAAATCTGAATGTTCATTAGGATATTGAAGGAAAAATTTCAAAAGCTAAGCAAAGTATAAAGAAACAGACAAATTTCCTTCAAAGCCAAGAAAAGAGTACTGAACTGTTATGTAATATCAGTCCGGCTATATGACAGTGAATGTTGGACAATCTCATCACAGATGAAGGAAAGACTTGAAGCAACAAAAACGTAGCTCTACAGAAGGATGCTGAGAATACCATGAAATGAACATATGTGCAACAGCAAAGTCCTAGAGGAAATGGAAACAGAAAGGAAACCTAAACTTAACATCAGGAAAAGAAAGTTAAAATTTCTAGGGTATATAATGAGGAAAGAGGGCTTGGAAAATTTGACTCTCCCAGGACAGATCAAAGGAGAGAGAGAGAGAGAAAAGAAATAAAACACATAACCTACCTACTGAGCTTGAGTAAAAGGATGGTAGATCAAGTTTTACGAGAGATAATGAAAAGACAATTTATTAATAGCTACAAATGACAGGAAATTGTGGAGAGCCATGATTGCCTATATTCTGAAGGGACACAGCTCATAGATGAAAACCCACCACATATTAAATAAAGGCTTCAGTTCAACATTCCCTGAAGGTTAACTGGATCAATAGGCATGAAGGGAAATTAAATAAAATCGACATGTAAAATAAAAAATATACATTTTCCCCATGATGTTAAAAGTAAAGAAACCAGAAATATGACTATTCCACTTAGTTTTGTCAAATGCCATTTTTCAATAAAAAAAACAAAATTTTCCTTCCTGTTTTTGCTCCAAGATATATAACCACATGATAATTACATTCTTGTTGGAGAACATTAGTTTTCCTAGTCTGCTGATGACTGAACTCTTTTCACTTTCCAATGCAAGCCATTTACACAGGACTTTGAAAACCCCACAATGAAGCAAATGAACCTTTTCTTCTTCTGTTCCAACTCTGTGTAAGGCTGACTTGAGCTTTAGTTACTGTAAATTCTGGACCAGGAAAAAGAAAACAGACATACCATAACCATGTTTAAACTTTCCAATGACAAAGTACAACCTCTTCTTTTATTGTTCCAACTCTGTGCATATTAATATGATGCTTATACTTACTTACCATAATTTCTGAGCCAAAAAGAAAATGGACATACACAAGAGATGTTGACAATTTTGCTGAAGTAGAGATCATAGGAGTAGAGATCATAGAAACACAAGATTTTGAATGTTGGTTCTTTAATTCTTTACATATGAACACACCTAAAATACTTAAGAAAATTCTTTTGATAAACTAATATGAAAGATTTAGAGCCAATTCTTTTTATCCATCCTTAACAATAAACAGCCAAACTGAGGAAATATATCCGTGAAGCAATCTGGAAAAAAACAAACTTTTTTGATATGTACAGATATGTTCTTTGCTTACTTCTTATAAATCTCCAGTGAATATGCATTAATATGTTTAATTGTAAATATATATAGCTGAAGGTAAGTGTATTAAACAATTCTAAACGTTTTACATTTAGAATTGTTTAATACACTTGCCTGCAGCTAGGTATAAATTATATTTAAAAAAAACATGAATTTAAGAAATTAAATTGACAAGCAAAACTCACAGATGTTAAGATAGTGTATTGTACCTCTTACATCTTCCACACAAACTGGATGTTGATTGTTTGATGACTCAAAGCAGACTGCATAAATGCATTTTCTGTGTATTAGCCCCAGGCATTCAGCCACTTTAACCAAAACAAAATAACATTTAAAACCAATCTTGCTGAAAAACCAAAACCTTCATTACGAGCCCATAGCCAACTATAGCATGCTGAGAGAGACGTGACACAGATCAGTGGTTGATGTCAACACTGACACACTGAGAGAGAGAAACACTACCAATGTTCATTTCACCATTCTCTCTTCCTGTTGCCTTAGCAACAGATAGAAGTTACTAGTGTTGTATATATGTAAATAAATTATACATTTATTTACTTATACTCAATGTCTTCATTTTACTTGGATTTATGTTTGAGGAGGTGGAAAAAGAATTAACCTCCACAACAGTAACAACAAGGTTATGTCTTCTGAATTACCCATTTCCACCTCAGCAAATTGCTTAGTTCTATGATTATCATTTATGATAAGGTAAAATTTTGTTTAACAACATATTTACCCCCCACCATTGTTCATTTCATGCAAAATTTAATTCACTCATCACTTACAAGAATAACATGAACATAGAAAATATTAATAAAACTATCACTTATTGCTGAATTCAGAGTTGTTGTTCTCAAAGAACAAAAGATGTTTTGAATGTTGTTTGATTTGCTTTTATTCTGTAAGTCAATATTTCCTCCAATTTTTTTTTCTCTGGGTTGCATTTTTGGAATGAAAATTTGCTATCACCTCAAATTTTATATGATAAAAAGTACATTTAAAAATAAAATAAATAGAAAGATTGTTAAAGGGAGATAACTGTGGATTCAGAACATTACCATTCATAAATCTCTGCTTCAGTTTGTGGGCCCTAGTTACTATATTCTTAATTCTTGATATAATGCACAAATATCACAAGAATAAAATTGGTCAATAATTATTTATTACTATTTATACTGGGACCCATGCATGCAATTACAAGTAATTCACCCTTGCATGGAGTATTGCTGCCATATATGGTCTGGAGCCCCTTCTGTTTGCCTCGGGGTTCTTGATAAGCTCCAGAGGTGGATATGCAATATAATTGGCCCTATTCTGGCATCTTGTCTACAGTCGCTCTCTCACAGATGCACCGTCGCCTCTCTCTGTCTTTTTTTACAAATACTTTCATGGTAATTGCTCCAAGGAGCTGCATTTGCTGGTTCCCAGACTTCATGAATTCAAGCGCCCTATGAGGCTGGCATCTCGCTCTCACCCTTTCACTGTTGAAACTACTAAATGTAGCTGTCTCTTCTACTCTAATAGCTTCATGTCTTGCACCTCTCACCTGTGGAACTCCATTCCCTATTCCAGTTTCCCTGAGAGCTATAATCTCCAACTATTCAAATGTAATGTCAATCGACATCTCCAGTTGCCTTGATCTATCCACTATCCTTCTCATCCTTTCCTCTATCATTCCTATCTGATCTTGCTCCAAGTCTTCTGTAACCCCTTGCATCCTAGTGGCTTCCCGCCTTGCTTGGGGTGAAATGCTTAAAAAATCCATAATAAAATTTTAAATTTTGAAATCATGTTTCTTTTTGGCATCCAGATTTTTTGAAACTGTTTCTAAATCTTTGTCTTTTAATCTCACTTGCTACCCTGTTCTGCTGCACCATTTGGGAATCACTGCTGTAAGTTTTGATATAAAATGCTCATTAAAATTTCTAAGTTTATTTATTGTTTATTTTTTCCCTTCAACAGGAGTAGATATGTTCAACTATCATCTGTTTGACACTCCTCACTAATCTCTTGAATAGGATTAAAGGTTTATCACTTTTTTCCTGTTTAAGATTGGGTTCCTGCTTTCTTCTAAATTCTCTCACTCCCAGCAGCCCCTTGCATAGGGCCAGATTTAGATGAAGGTTATTCCACTTGTGGGGCTTCTCCAAATCCTGCATTCTCATGAGTAGAGGAACATGGAAGCGTGTTAAATTATGCAATTTGAGTAAATCTGAGGATGACAACATGGGTTTAAATTTACTGAAGTATTATTTAGACTCTACAGTAGATTATAACATCATGTGTAAGAAAGGCCTATATCAGGTATTTTTTATATAAAAATGTATTACTGGTAATTTTTTTTATGTATATATAAAATGTATTGCTGGCAATTTTTACTATATAAATGTATTTTTATACATTCATAGCATTTTGTTTTTGTTTGGGAATTCACTATTTGTCCATAGCTGAGGCCCTAACATGCTACCATCATGGGTCAGGGAGAACCTGGGAACAACAATTAAAAATTAGTTCCATGCTGTGCAAAACTGCCAATACACTGATCAGAGGCCTTGCTGCCAGATGTAGTTTATTTCCATTTCCAGGACCCTTTTTGTAGGAAATCCAAAATTAACAGTTAAACAAGTGAGACATAAATGCAGTCTTAACAGCGTGGTTTCACTTGATACAATATGTAGAGTCTTATGGAAAAACAAAAAAAAAAACATTATTAACCAAAAAACTTCAGAGTAGAAGATTAAAGGGATGCTGGAAAGTGACAAAAAGTATTTTTTATTGCTGAATGCAAGATTGAGTTACATCCTAATATAAGAAAATATGTATGAAAAAAGAAAAAATAGTGGAAGAAAGAAACAATGCAAGATAAAAAGATGGTAAAATAAAATTTAGTATGAACACAATACTATGGGGCTGCATCAGAAGTGATGGTAGAAAAAAAATTAAAAAAGTTGAAAGAAAGCTAAATGAAAATTAGTTTATTATGGTCTAATCTTTTAGCAGACTATGATGGAGAAGTTTTTGAATAAGCATTATTGAGAAGTGAAGGTAATTAAAATAATAGCAGTGTCAAAGGAAAAACTGTCCTTTTGACACAGCTGTTTCTCTGCAGGCAGAGAGGTTCAAGATTGCCGACTTTGAATTAAATTTTCTAAGAAACTTGACTGTAAATCATGAGAAAAAACTTCTAGCACAGAATTTACAGGTATATCTAGCTATTTCAACTTTAAGATGAGGAAACCTTGCTGCCAATATCATCAGAATAACCATGAAAATATTTATGGAAAAAGCACAGAGAAGCTACATTATGGTGGTGGGAAAGTGACTGAAGCAGAGATGTAAGGTCAGTACCAATGACATTGCAGATTCTTGTTTGGATTTTATCAAGGATCTCTAACTATATAGCAGGAGCACCACACCATATGTGACAGCAATAGTCAAAGCAAGGAAGACTGGTAAACTTATAAATGTATAAGATAGATTCTGGTAGAAAAAATTGTCTAGCTTGATACAGTGAACTACCTTTCCTGGGACTGGAGCCAAGATGACAGGTCAGGACCAATAACAATGGAGATATATATATATATATATATATATATATATATATATATTTTCTTTTTATACATTATTTGTGTAGATAAAAATATTTAAGTAAATGTTCTGTTTATAATAAACAGTATTATACATTTACCAGCCTGACTGTCTGAGAAATTTCATAGAAAATATGTGTCCTCAGACAGAAATCAAACCTGTATTCTACACAGAACTGTCATATAGCCTGACATGTTATACCATTTAGCTACAGAGATAGCATCTGGTTAGCAAAGTGAAATGACTGTTTGTAAACAACAAATTTCCCATGATTTTTCTCAAACACTCGTATCAGCTCAAAGAACATATTTTCTATGAAATTTCTTTAGTATCATGGCTGGTAAATATAGGTAATACCGTTTATTATAAACAGAGAATTTATATAAATATTTGTATCTATAAAAATGTATAATGTAAATATATTAAAATAATTGTTGGACTTATTTCATTTCATAAAATAAATAAATAAATAGATATATATATATATATATATATAAAAGGTTGAATCAGACCAGGAAACAGTAGTATTAAAAAGCGCATTAAAAAATCATAATGTTGTGCATTTGTTTATTTATGATTTTTTAAAATAAGTGTTTTTTTTTTTTTTTAAAAAAAAAAAAAAAAAATGCATTTTCAATTGATAAAAATCTCCCAAGGATACCATAATGTTGAAACCAAGGTGTAGTGGATTCTGCTAATCTCCTAATTTTTAAAGTTATATATTTTAGAAAATAAGCTGATTCCACTAACTTGTTTTTAACCTTTCGGTATCTTCAGATGATTTTGGTCAATTGATTTCCGAATGCTTTATTTTTAAAAAATAAAATATAAAGTATTCATAATTTTTTATTTAAAAAAAAAAATAAAGCATTTGGAAATCAGTTGACAGAAGATCCAGAAAGGTTAAAAAACCAAGGTAGCAGAATCAGCTCATTTCCTATACTTGTTCTACATGCTAAATTTTTTTCTTTTCATATGTATGTTGACTACTTTTTTAATACAACTGTTTTCTGATCTAATTCAACTCTAACAAATAACATCTTTATTATTAATATATATATATATATATATATATATATATTGCAGAAATATTCTTTTTTTTATAATTATATAAAGCTTCAAAACAGTATTTTTCTTGGAATATTCATCGAAGTGTACCAAAATGAAATAATTTGGTTGGGATCCCTTATTGGGCAGACAAAGAGCATAAAGGTATGAAATCAGTATGATATACAAAATTTCAAATTCTCATCAATCAAGAATTTTAATAAGCGATGACAGGACTTCACTACGGAAAATGATGTCCACAAAAAAAAAATACAACAAACAAAACAATCACTATTCAAAAATGGCTTGTAATATTCCAAGCAGCCAATCCTTATTTAATTTGCATTAGGCAAATATATGTAAAAATGAGAAGTAAACTGCAGACATTATGCAACACTCAGAAACCAACACAGAAAAAAGGAAAACACATTACTTTTTCCTTTTTTGATTGCAATATGATGACCCTTGGTTGACTTGATCCAGAGTCAGGTCAATATTAGTGGCTTAAAATTAACACTTGACATGTTCCAGTATAAGAGGTGCCTGAACTCTCTACTTAAAATCTTCAACTCAGTTTTATGCATTATTGGCTCCATTCCTGTGACACTAAAAGGTCTATTACACCCAAGAATATGTCTACTGGACGACATGTACCAAGGAATCCAAGAAAATGGGTTATTTTGGCAAGAATATGATCTCTGTTATGAGTGGATATAGGGAGGAAGGTTGTTGCCATTCACATATATATATATATATATATATAAAAACAAACAAATTTTCCATGATTTTTCTCAAACGATCATATCTGCTGAAAGCATATCTTAATGAAAATAAATGACAACATATTATGAAATAGACTAATATATATTTAAGCAATGATTTTATACTGCAAAATTTAAGAATTGCCTTAAATAGGACAGAACATCAACATGTTAATACTAAAAAAAAGGAGTGGCAAATTTCTAAGGAACATTTTGGCCAACTTGTCATCAGAGAAAAATCATTGGCAAAAATGGTTTTATTTATAACACCAACAATGAAACCTATCTAATGCCCATTTTTATATTTACAGACATTATCCCTGATATTCAGCTCTTTAACCCACCAATATAGCATATTATATATATATATATATATATATATATATATATATATGTGTGTGTGTGTGCATGTTTTGGTAAACATGATTAACAAGGTATATTTGTTACATGTTTTTATTATATTTTTTTAAAGCAAAAAGTTATGAATGTTCAAATGGAATTGTCCAAATTTCTATACTCATTAAGTCTCAAAAAGATGACACTTGTTTGCATACAAAAAAATTAAATGTAGTTTGTCAGCATTGTTTAATAAAACATGTATTAAAGAGGAATTACTGCCCAAATATATATAAAATTTTGATAAATCACAGGATTATAAAAAAAAAAAAAAAAAAAAAAAAAAACAGATTTTCACTGTAAAAAAGAAAAATTAATTAATCTAATACTGTGTTAACTATAAATATTCTAGAGACTGACCAGGTACATTTATCTGTAGATCTTAAGACCTGTAAGTGCTTGTATATATGAATATATACCTATATTCTAGTAATTATACATTCTACAAAGAGAAAGATACACACACACAAATATATAGCCAATGACAAAATTATTTGTACATCCATTAATTTTGAATCAGTATCTAATGCCCATGTGATGACAGATTTTTATATGTTAATAAGCACAAAAGGAATATAAAACTCAATTTTCAGCTCTTTAACTCTTTTTCTCTGATGACAAGTTGGCCAAAATGTTCCTTAGAAATTTGCCACTCCTTTTTTTTTAGTATTAACATGTTGATGTTCTGTCCTATTTAAGGCAATTCTTAAATTTTGCAGTATAAAATCATTGCTTAAATGCAACAAATTTGACAGGAGAATCATGCAAAATAGTATTATGGGACCTTACCCATAACAACATAATGGACTATTCCATACATAATAAATACTGCGCCTCAAGAGGAAGCAAATAGGTCCGCCAGATGTCTGTCAGAGCAAGCGAGTCAGTCAGTCGAGTCAGAGGCAGTCCGAAACAGAGTCGTGTTCAGACAATTACTACTAAACCTGATTGTTCGTACTAACACTTTCTACTTCTCTGTATATATTCCTGTTTGTAATATATCTGTGTTATTCCATATCCGAGTTCTTCTTTATTGGTTCTACCTTGGACTATCACCGTGGTACAAGGAACTGGACCATAACGAACAGGAAAAGACAAAATTATTTGTACAGAGAAAATCTCATTTTAAATTGATTGATTCCTGTGATTATAAGTAATTTACATAATTATTTCATTGGTGAAACCTAGACTATTTATTCAGTAGAATATTTGTGATAATTCCAGCAAAGAACATCATATGGTGCATTGAATGCCACCATTGTTATTCTTACGTTAACAACAGGATGGGGAAGACAAAGGAGCTTAGTGTTGACTTGAGACAGAATTATTAATTTCCACAAGTTTGGAAATATTTACAGCACTATTTCAAACGGGTTAGCTATCCCTAGATTTATGGTACAGTCCATTATAAAGAAGTTTAAACAGTTTGGCACAACAGAGAATTTGTCAGGGTGTGGAAGAAAACCCAAATTTTCATGAAGAACTGCATAAAAACTGTCACAATGTTAATATTAACCCAAGAATTGTTTTGAAAGACATCACCAAAAGTTTGGATATCAGGGGTATCAATACATGTACTCGCACAATACGTTGTTTAAATAGAAATGGGTTCTATAGAAATCAACCACAATGAACCCCCTTTTCACAAACCATGTGACATTGTTGCTCGGTTTAATTTTGCCAAAACGTTTTTGGACAAAGAATATTGCTTTTGCAAACAAGTGCTATGAAGTGATGAAACAAAAATTGAGCTTTTTGGACATTATGTACAAAAGATTTTGTGCAAGAAAGGTGAGGTTTTCCTCACAAAAACACAATGGTAACATTAAAACATGGAGGCAGCTCAATCATGTTTTGGGGTTGTTTTAGCTCAAGCGGTACCAGACAATTGCAATAAGAGGAATAATGAAATCTGCAGACTATATCGAAATTCTGGATGAAAATCTACAACAATCAGTGCAAAATCTTTATCTAGACCAGCAAGATAATGATCCCAAACATACAACTAAATCAGTGACTGTGTGGCTTCAGAAAAAGAAGATTACAGTTCTGGCATGGTCTTCAATGAGTTCTGACTTGAATCCTATTGAAAATCTATGGCAAGAATTGAAAGTTTGAATAATTCCGTCATTAAAAAACCTTCAAGAATTAGAACATGTAACCATTGAAGAATAGAAGAAAAAAAAAAGACTTGTTCAAATCTCATCAAGTACTTTAAAAAATGGTTGCAGCAAGTTATAAAGATGAGAGGCCATGCTATTGATGCTATAATGTAAAAATTGTTAATTTTTTCTATTTTTCATATTGTATGAATAATTGTCTTTTCCTATTTTGCATAATTTGCCTATCAAATTTGTTGTATTTAACCTATTGTTCTGAAAATAGAGATTTTTTTATTCCTTTTTTTGTGCTTATTAACATAAAAAACCTGACATCATACAGGCATTAGATTCTGAGAAATGGATAAAAATATTCAAAATTGATGGGTGTATGAATAATTTTTTTATTGACTGTATATATAAACAGGGTACAAATCATAAATAATCTAAATTACACAAAAATGAAAACAATGACATCTTATTTTAACAGTTAATATGTGTGGCATGGTTGTGTTGCCACACATAGGGTCTTACAGCCCTACCTTCTCAAGTTATTTGATGTAAGTATCTGTGTTGAGTCCGAGGCCCTATTAGAAGATGAATGGAGGCATAATGTTGCCATCACTAGTGATCACTCAAAGCACCTCTATAATCAGTATTAACTCTTTCCAAATCCTCTGCACTATTCTGATTGACACCCAAATACTATGAAATGTTTCTATTGGAACTGCCAATGTGAATGCCAAGCAGTACAGCACGCCATTTCCAAATTTTAATACCAGGAAGAAAGAATATGCCTACTAGACACAAAAATGTATGCACATATGCATTATCCACCAATTCCTGCATACGTCAATTAGAAATATGATATACAAACATGAAAGGAGTATACACAAACTACCTGATACGACATAAACATGAGGTCTATTTAACCAATGAAAAACAAACAGCAAAAAAATTAAAAATAAAATTCTTTTCTCCTTCATATTTCATTCTGATAAAGCTTAAATAAATGTCAAATATTAAATTTACAAACAATTCTTATTTGTTCCTTATTCTGTGAAATTGTAATATATATATATATATATATATATATATGTGTGTGTGTGAAGTATTATAATTTTAAGGTATATATATATATATATATATATATATATATATATGGGATAAAGTGCTCAATATCAGAGATAGAGCATATATAAATATAAAAATGAATAAGTCAACACTTAGTGACATACTGTTTCATGCTAAACACAATTACCAGGCCACATGTGTTGACTTCAATTTTCACACACACACATTATATATATATATATATATATATATATATATATATAAAATCTATGTATGTGTTAATTTGAAAGACTGTTTTGAAGTCAGAATTGCTGGTTTTTTAGTGCTTTGCTGATAAGAGGCATCTAAGGCAGGCAGGCAGGCAGGCTTTGTGGTACAGTATTCAATATTGAAGATAAAGATAAATCAGGAGTAAAGTAAAAAAAAAATTTTATATATATATATATATATATATATCTGTACACGTTTTTCATTCAAAGAAGAGACAGCATTCAGCTGAGATAAAGTCTAAAAGTAATAAACTGTAAATAGCCTTTCAGAGAATGGTCATGGCACGTACACCAACCAGGAACAATCAAATGCCTAAGCAAATAAGAAACTGAATTGATCAGGGTGGCCCTAATCAAATACTGAACACTCCCTTTCTAATCATGAGCAGAACCAATTTTATAGGAAATCATTCATTTTTCTTTTTTAGCCAACTGTCTATTATTTAGCTGTAATGAAATGTCACTGACGTGACTCATATAGAAGTGGTCACTATCATGGATACAATGTGATTGACTTGAAGATAGTACATAATATTGCTGAATTGAAAATATGTCATGTTTCTATACATGAATAAACTATATATTGAAATTCACATAATTCATATATATTGAATATATATCATCATGTCATGATTTGAGATGAATTCAGAAGTATTTTTTTCATTTTTTTTTATCTTAATATTTTAGATGAGAAATTATAATTATACACAAGTTTTTTTTAACTAGTGTCTTGGCTACAATTACCATAGTGGGCACATGGTAGAGTGGTTAAAGGATAAGCATTCTAATCAGAAGACCTGGGTCTGAATCTCATTGTGGTTGATATGTAAATATTGGCTTGAGATGATCCAACCTATGGCAATATTAGGAAGTACCTGAAAACTACACCAAGCCTTGTGAGTGAAATTAGGTAGGCAAAACTGTTTCAAAACAATCAATGGTTATACTCGCACAAAGTCACAAGTTATGATTGAGGGTTTGAGAATACTGGACCTACTTTCCTGGCAAAGAAACTATAACTAAAGATGAATATAATCTACAAGTGAAGACACACAAAGATCCTTGAGTTGGAATCTGCAACAGGGATTAGCTAGCCACCTGAGTAGACAGATATGCTTAAAAAGTAGTAGCTATTATTATTATTAACAACAACATTTTAGTTGTACTTTCCAGGAATTCTGAACCAAACCATTTCTTCAAATCAATGAGGTTAGATGACTTTTCACATTCTGCTATCCATGCCTGAGGATATCTTGTTTCAGTTAATTCACCCTTGCAATATTTTTGGTCTCTTCAGTGTGTGATTTTAGTCCCTGGGTTGCCTTGAGTAGGAAGTAAAACAAATTATATCATTTGATTCAATGGAAGAGAAAAGTCAGATTACTGGGAGCCAAATTTGAACAGTAAGTAAGCAAACATGTGTAATGTACCCCCTGCATCCATATAAATAAAAAAAAAAAAAAATTGAAGAATGGGCAGACAAAGTATTCATAATGGCAAGATACTTTCTGGATTCCATATATCATCTATTATAATTTTGTTATTTTTTTTATAATTTTATAAAATTTTTGTGTGTTCTGCTTACTGAAAATCTTTCCATCATGTTCATTACTTTCTATGAATTCCAAACTAAGTTTGAATTGTTCCTAGAAAACATTTTAAGAGACCTGTCGCATCAACTAAATGAAAATATGCATGGACTAATAAATATTAGATTTGAATCTTTAATATTTTTTCATTACATTTTACATCATCCTGATATTTCATCAATTCCCATCAGACAGTGCATGGATGTCCACAAAGCCCCTTGTCTGATACATAGACCTTAGATTCTGATATAATGGAATATGCGTACACCTGTGTTCCCCCTTACTGGAATATGATTGGCTGGTGTCCGTCATAAATACCAATGGACGTGTAGGTACGACAGAGTCAAAGCCTTATTCTGAGAGCCAAGTCTATAACAACGCCCATTGGACTACACCATTGATCTACACTTCTTACCTGTGACTACGACGTGTACCAGTCGATTACTGCTACCATATTCTACTTGGTTATAGTAGCCAAAACCACTTAACTACTTAGATCAAATATATCCCTTTCTAGGACATATCAGATTCTCATCTGATATCTGAGACACTGCCCACACAACTAGAGTGGGTGTTTGTATATCTATGTCATCCAGTTCGTTTGCAAGCTTGAAATCCAATGTGCATCTTTGAAGCCATATGATTCTGCAGTCAAATACCAGGAGGTTATCTTGCCTCAACACTTCACCAGGCTTACTTGCTGGCCTGTTGTGATTTTAAATGCAAATTCCATTCTCACATGATAGTACAAATTTTATCATTGAATTATCCCCCCCAAATCTTTTTAATCATTCAAATAGTTTCTATGGATGAATGTCAAAGTTTCAAGTAGAATATGATGAATATTTGCTGACAGTTGTGACAGTTATACACTTGTAATATCTCAGCATATCATCTCCAACTGACCTGATCCATCATATCTGTTTTGAGTTCTCCCAGATTTTCAATGACAATATTTTGTTTAAGTTTATCTGGGAACATCAAATTCTGTTATTCCATCCTGAAGATGGTTACCATAAAAACAAGTTTTGATGCAATTTCTTCTGGATGGCATAAGCAATGTCCAGCAAACTTCATCCTTTTGAGCATATCAATTGAAAGTATTAAATTAAACTGATTTCAAATTTTACTTAAAAATCTGTCTTGATTGAATAGAAGATATTTTTTGGAACCAGTTATAGAAACGTTTTTTAAAATCAATTTCATCAGTCTGATAATGACTTTGTGCCTTACCAATATCTCCATTGTTATATCCTCTGCTTGCTTATATTCTATTGTAGACATCAAACTTAAATTGAAATAACTAAACTTAATTAAAATATCTAATTCCTTCCAGGTGTTTAAACCACTTAACTATTCCAGATAATCACAGACATGCTTTCAAATGTCTTTGTGATGTCTTTGCAAAGCATCTGCCAATATTTCTGAGATGAGGTATTATGTACACTATTTACATTCAGACTATTGTCCTCATCTTTGTTGCAATATTTATTGCATTTCCTTGTTCTCAAGGACACATAGCACAGTGGATAAAGGTGTTCATTAGATCCAGTGACAGGACCCAAACAATGCGAGTTCAATACCCAGTTAAGACAGTGGAGAACTTGGAGAGGGGAATTAACTGACATCCATTAAAAACATGGCACGTGGAACTAGAACAGTCTAACCCAGTGAGTGAAATAAAGGATTCAGTTTGACATTCCAAGCACCTGAAGAAGGTTGGAGCATACAACAGCTGAAATGTTGTAATAAATAAGGTGACAAAGATGAGAACTAATGTAAATAGTGTACATAATGAAGCAAAGCATTTTTACATATTTGTGATAGGATATCTTTGGTTCTTCTCAAATGTATTTTCTAGAAACATTTTGGTTTTTGCATTACTGAGCATTGCATTCTTGAATATTTTTTCACTTTGATCCAATGTATTTTTTGAGTTTCTTTGTTAAAGTGTAATGTGACTTCCAATTGTATCGATTTGAAGATGATGAAATCAGCTTTAAAAAGGTGAAGGTCTGTTGGTTTCAATCTGCATTGGAATGAATGCAAAAAAACATCCCCTTTCCCAAATTTATAGACAAATCATACAGATGCATGTTGGGAGGTCTTCCTAGCCAATAAAATGGGCTACTTCCTAGTCTCATCTGCCATATTTTTATTCTTTCTTTTCCTAAAGTCAGAACGCAATAATCACTTGAACATTTTAGTGTGTTGACACAATTCTTACTTTGTATTCTTTTTACCTTGTTGCTACTGTTGCTTTGCCTAGTTTTATCTTGTGTGTGTGTGTGTGTGTGTGTGTGTGTGTATATATATATATATATATATATATGTTTGCTTAATATTATTTTGCTCTGTTCTTTTTCTTACTGCTTATTGGAAACTTAATTCCATTTGTTGGGCATTTTCGACTAATACACTGTCCAATTACTCAACAGGTTCACTTAAAATTCAGTAGTGAATTATTTTAAAAGAATTTGCTTGGAAGAAAATTGTCAATGTACTTTTAAAGCATACTTTCTGGAAAATATTGTGCAGATCTCTAGTTTCAGAATTACTTAATCAAATATATTTTCAGGTTTTTAGAGAGAGAGAGTTTGAAGCAATAGTATTATGTTAATTTTTTTTTATTCAATGAAACATTATCATTATCCACAATAATTCTTGTTTAGACTCATAGTATATAGATCTCTTAGCCATAATTTGTTTGAATTTATAAGATGAACAGTATATTTTTATTTAAATTATTTCACCCCAAACAAAGCAATAAATCCACTAAGACTCAAGAGGTTACTGTGTGTTAGAAAATATGAGGAAAAAAACATTAGTAAGGAAAGAGAATATTAAAAGAACAAGACGACAGAAGATAATGATTGACTTTGATCTTAAAAAATGTAAATGCAAAGTTGACTGGGAAGCAAGGAGCCAGAAGAGTTCCACAAGTGAGAAGTGCAACAGAAGAAACCTTTAGTATAGAACTTAGGATTACATCTAGCAATTTTAATTGAAAAATGATGAGACCTTGCCACCAATCTAGTACAGTGCTTAAATTCATAGAGTCTAGGTATGATAGAGGAGAGTACAATTATCCTGAAAGTATTTATAGAAAAGGCAAAGGGAAGTGATGTTACAATAGTACAAAAGTGACTGAAGGCAAGATGCCAAGTCAGGACCAATAACATTGCTGATTCTTCCTTGGACTTTTGATAAAGTCTCTAAATATATAGCAGGACACCAGACCAGATTTTTTTTTGTCATCATTAATTTTCTTATTTCTGTTATTAATGATAAGAACTTTATTTCAGAAACTCAAACAAACTATTACATCTAATATGACTATTTTAAAGTAACAACAAAATGGAGAATAAAAGAATATGGCTTGTTTGAATGATGTCTACTTGTTCAGCCTTTGTAACTTCAAAGTCCAAATCTTTCCAAAAGCTGATTTAATTTTTTATCTAAACTACTTATGTAATGTTTGTAGAATTTAAAAACAGTTTGAGAACTATGCTACCCCAGGCCTGTGCCCCCTCCAAAAAAAAAAAAAAAATAAATAACAAATAAAATGAAAGAAAAATTAAAGAAATAGTCATAACAGATGGACATTTTTTTTTTATATAAAAGACAGTTTTATTATCAAAAATGTCTTTTGTATCAAGAACTCATTCCCTCAAATGTGTTTGGGTTAAAATTTGAGAAATTATTTTGCCTATTCATTTCTATTTAATAAAAACCAAAATCTGTTTTTATTTGTTTTTTTGAATGAATAATTAAAAGAGGTACTGCTGGCCTAGAAGGATGAGTGGGTAGCCAGCCCTGGTCAAATGAGTAGTGTTCACAAGGCATGGCTTCATCTCATTCCCATCCACCAACTATGAGTTAAATAGCAAGGTAGACTGGACTTTCTAGTCTTGGGTGGCAACCAATCTAGAAAATGGACAATTCTGAATTGCAAGCTATGGAGAAGGCAATTAAAACCACTCCATTATCTTTGCTAAGAAGTCATGGATGTTCAATGATGATAAAGAAACTGTTAAGAGTCACTCTCCCTTCATCCTGAAGACAATAGGAAATCCTGCCATTAGCTTTCCAAAGAATACATATTAATTTACAGATAATAAAAGAAAAAGAAACCTGTGGAGACTCATGAACATCTATGCCCTGAAGAGATGCATCTTTTTTTTTTTTTTTTTGTCATTTCACTTCATGCAAGGTGACAATGACACTAGAACGTAGTTAGTTCCAGGGTGTGAAAGTGAATGCGAAGATTGAAAATGAAAAGGATTGAGTAAGGGACAAAAAAGAAAAAGGCTTCAAGAAGACAGAAGATAGGGACTGAGGCTGATTTAAACTTCTAAAGATTTTAGTTATCAGGAAAGCAAGAAATTGGAAGAAAGTTACACAGGTGGGAAGTGTGAGAAAAGAAACTGTTAGAATGGAAATGATGGTTGCATCAAGCTGGTTCAACAGTAAAATGCTGAAAACTAGTTGCCAATCTTGTAGTATTCTTAAATTCATGTAGTTGAGGCACCAGGAAAAATGCTTGTCTGAGCAGTTACCATGAAAATAGTTGTAGAAGAGGCAGAGGGAGTCACATCAGTGAGAAAGTGACTGGAGATAAGACACCTGGCCAGGATTGATTGTATTGCAGACCATTCTCTGGATTTTGGAAAGAAACTTTAGGTGCATAGTAGGAGCACCAGACCAGATATGGCAACAATATTCAATATGCAGACAGATGGTAGAACTAAAAATGTGCAAGATGGATTATGCTGAGAAAAATCTTTTGGCATGAGGGCGTGAACCAACCTTCCTCATAACAGATATAGCAATTGACTTGATATAGTTGCTCCACTTCATGTCAGTTGAAAACGTGAAGCCAAGAAGGTGTAGCATGTTGCTCAACTGGAAATTGGTAGCCTAATGGTTAATATTTTTGGAATCAGTGAGCAACTAAGACAGTGTTCACTGATGACCTTGAATAAGTCATAAATCCATTTTTTCTCTCCTTGCTGACAATCTATGAGCATAGTAGTAAAGAATCCAGTCAGAGAAGAAATACTTTGAATTCAAAATCAAGAATAAAATCTAATCCTTCCACGAGTGAAAAATAGCTAAAGAAATAGTAAGTGGGACTTACAATTCCACCCTTTATAGTACACAAGCTGAATAACTAAGTGGACCCAGGATAAATAATTGAATTTCCATTATATTGCTTGACCAAGAAGCCCTGCCAAAAAATACTGACATTTGGTTAGTTCATTAGATTTTTAGGAGTGGATCAGGCTGTGTTATGTCGTAAATTGGAAGGGTTGACACACACATAGAAAATAAGTAGTTTATTCCAGAGAATAATATGGTTCACGGCTGAGAACACAGACTAATGTAATAAACAGTTAATTGTTAACACCTCTCCCTCAGTAAGAGAGAGTGCAATTAAATAATCTTAGACTTGTGGGCGTGTTCAGCTACTCCATAACAGGCTGAAAACCCTTCTGTATTCTAATAGAATGTTCAGAAAAAACAAACTTCATTATGTCAGCAAAATCCAAATCATGTTTTGTTGATCAAATAAAATGCACAAATTGATTTTTTATAATTATTTTCATAATCTCTATTTGAAAATTAGAAGAAAATAATTATATTTTATCTATAAGGTCTAAGTTAAGGGAATTTGAGCAATGTGCACAAACCGAATGTAGTAGAGACTACCTAAACTTTAGTTTGCCTCCTGTCCTACAAAGAAGGGAGAGGAATAGGGGCAGGAGGAGAATATTTTTGTAAGGGTCAAATTCTTTAAAATTTTGTGCAGCATCTCATGTGAGATGTAATCCATTCAAACAAAAATTATTTAGAGTTAAGATTAAAAATGATAATTTAAAGGTGATATGAGTAAAGAACAGGTGTACAGATTATTGTTTCAAATAAAGAAAGAAAAGGCGGGGAGGGCAGAGGACGAGAGGGGAAGAAGAGGCCCGGTGAGGGGGGGGGACAGAAGACGAGAGGGGAAGAAGAGGCCCGGTGAGGTTGGGGGGACAGAAGACGAGAGGGGAAGAAGAGGCCCGGTGAGGTGGGGGGGGACAGAAGACGAGAGGGAAGAAGAGGCCCGGTGAGGTGGGGGGGACAGAAGACGAGAGGGGAAGAAGAGGCCCGGTGAGGTGGGGGGACAGAAGACGAGAGGGGAAGAAGAGGCCCGGTGAGGTGGGGGGGGACAGAAGACTAGAGGGGAAGAAGAGGCCCGGTGGAGGTGGGGGGGGACAGAAGACGAGAGGGGAAGAAGAGGCCTGGTCGGGGGGGGGACAGAAGACGAGAGGGGAAGAAGAGGCCTGGTCGGGGGGGGGGACAGAAGACGAGAGGGGAAGAAGAGGCCCGGTCGGGGGGGGTGGACAGAAGACGAGAGGGAAGAAGAGGCCCAGTGTGGGGTGGACAGAAGACAAGAGGGGAAGAAGAGGCCCGGTGGGTGGACAGAAGACAAGAGGGGAAGAAGAGGCCCGGTGGGTGGACAGAAGACAAGAGGGGAAGAAGAGGCCCGGTGGGTGGACAGAAGACAAGAGGGGAAGAAGAGGCCGGGAGACAAAGAGCGAAATGAGAAGAGTTGGAGAAAAAAGTGATAAGCAAGAGATGGAGTTAAAATGGCAAGAGGTAGAGAGAAAAAAGATGGACAAGAGGTAGGAAAGAGAGAGAGAGAGAGTAGAAAAAGGTGACATAATGTGATAGGGGATATATTAGAGGTAGTGAAATTGAGCATTGGAGATGCAGTACAAAACTGAGTGTGATTGAATGAAAAAAAAAAACAAAACGATATACAAAAATAATTTTCAATCTAATTTCCAATGACAAAAATTTTGCTTTGTTTTACAACTGGTATTGCTATTAAAAACTACAATGTCACCATTAGCCAGCATTTAAACCATAGCATGTCATATTTCTTTCTATTACTTTCCAGTATGCAGTAAGTAAAATCTTGGTGACACATCCAAAGGTTTTTCCACATTTTTACATTGGACAACAATCATATTTCTACAATCAAGAAATAATTTCTATATTTTTTGTTTAATAAAAGAACTTTCTACAGGGACTCACATTGAAATTTATTTATGACAGTCCAACTTTGTAACTGCCTAAATATTCATGAGGGGATCCAAGTTCTGATCCCCTTTCATATGTTGTTCATTATTTCAATATTTTTCTTTTTCAAATAATCAGCATTAATGAGAAAATGTCTGATAGTGTTTTGACTATTTTCCTCTTGTTCTATTTTCTTGTATAGGACATTGTTTCATACCTATCTAGTTCCCTAGCAGTTGTGAGTTCAATCCATTGACCTGGTAGTACTTAAAAGTTACACACTCTGGTTTATTGAAAGAAATGAACAAGCAACATGAAGATGAATGAAATTGGTAAATACTGACTGATATGAAATATTCCCTAACCATGGAAATCAGAACAAGAAAAATCTCCTCCTGTGAACTGAAGAAATGGTTCAGTTCAAAATTCCAAGATGATCACCAAGTAGATTGATAGACTCCTAAAGAAAACCAAGAAGTAAAATGGACAAGTCATTATGAGTATAGCAACCAAGATGAAAATCATGGTCCATATAATAAATCTTATAATAGTATTTATCTAGTACTTATTTCCATGTGTTTTATTACACAATATATTTTTAACCATTATTAACTTTTACGTCTGATAATTCAAATGTTTAACTTAGCCCAAAACTAAAGGGATCTCTGGTCCAGCTTACAAAACAGCAATGATAATTTTGAAGAAATAAATTTAAATTCTTCAATTGACTTAATGGAACTTCAAAAGCTCACTAAATCATATTCGGGCTATAGTTCCAATTCCAGCTAAAAGAATAATTTGGGCCGAAACTACAATTCAACACTGAAAACCGAGTTCTTCAAATCACACACTATAGAACTTCAAAACTTCAAGTCATAAAAGCTCTCACTTTAACTTTGATTCCTTGGCACTTTGAAGAAATAAAATTGATTTTCTCAATTCACAAGTTTTAAAGATATTTAAAACCGAATGTAAAACAAAACAAAAAAAAAAAATAAATTTAAAGTTTTTGTGTTACTTTAAACTAAATATAAATTAAAAACTTAAAATCACTGATTTTTATCAGTTATTTTAAAATTTGAATTTTTAACTGTTCCCTCCTCATCTAGACACAAATCCCAAATGCTGGATGTTCAAGCACCAGATTCTGGATTCTAAAAAAGTATATGTCTATGTAGAGCAAGTGTGACCCATGTTAGAGGGGTTTCAAACACACGGACAGACAGAATTTGCTATTTATTTATTTAGAAGATTTACACATCAATCTATAGTGTGAAGACAGTGTAAACCAGAAATAAAATTATTTAAAAATGAAATTTTATACAACATTAATTTTTATAAGCCAAGCCAAATATATAATATAAAATAAAAATAAAAAATAATTCAATAAAAAATTTAGTTAATTAAAAAAAAAAAAAAAAAAAAAAACACACACACAGGTAAATTATCTTAAAGTGTTATGGCACATCATTTTGGAAAACTGTAGTGATATAAATCTTGGAGGCTCCAGTTTGAAAAACGTTTATGTGAAAATGCCTTGATATGATAATCCAACAATAATATTGTTGGTAGTATTTTCTTACAATAGAACTTAGAATATGGTTGATGGTAAAAGATCATTCAATGAAAGATACGAGGGTAGAAACTATTATTAAGGATCAAAATTCCAAGAGTAAATTTATAAAAATAATCCACAAAAAGAAGTCAAGAGTAATAGAGAAACATCTATTAATAAGTTGAAGATTGATTAGCAAAAATAGGTTATTCTGGAGTAGAAGATTTGGTTGGAAAAGAAAGTGTTCAAGTATTCAGCAAAAGGTTGAAAATGAAAAAAAAATGAAAAGAAAAAGGACTTCTGTCGCCTGTTGGAACATTGAAGGGAAAAGTGCAGACTGAAAGGTCAACTTAACTCAATAACAGTTCTTCCTGATGTTGTTTTGTCAATACTAAAGAAAGAAAGAAATCCTATTTTTGTATCTAGACTTACATTTGTTGACGACCTACATGATTTAAAAGATAACTAGCCCTTCAGGCTGATAAGACTCAGGGAAGATCTATCTACAAAGATTCTTACTGACATAAGAATTCTGAATAATTTTAAAAATTTTCATATTTTTTCTTTGATATAAAATATAGAAATACTTGTTTATGTACAAATAAATAAAACCAGAAAAAGATAACAATTCACTTGTATTCCATAAGAGGTAAATTTAAAATGACATATGTTTCTACAAAGATATTAGGACAAAATTAAATAGAACTTTTTATATTGTAATTGATAACTTTAACCTACTTGATTGTTTTAATTCTTGTATTTTAAACTAACTTTCCTTATATAAAAAAAGATTATGAACTTTCTTTATCGAAATAGACAGACATCATCAACCGTCTTTCTTTATCGAAATAGACAGACATCATCAACCGTCTTTCTTTATCGAAATAGACAGACATCATCAACCGTCTTTCTTTATCGAAATAGACAGACATCATCAACCGTCTTTCTTTATCGAAATAGACAGACATCATCAACCGTCTTTCTTTATCGAAATCATCAACCGATCGAAATAGACAGACATCATCAACCGTCTTTCTTTATCAAATAGACAGACATCATCAACCGTCTTTCTTTATCGAATAGACAGACATCATCAACCGATCGAACATCATCAACCGTCTAGACAGACATTCAACCGCCTTTATCTAAATAGACAGACATCATCAACCGCTTCGAAAAATAGACAGACATCATCAACCGCCTTTTCTTAAAATAGACAGACATCTTTTTCTTTCGAAATAGACAGACATCATCAGACATCGACATCATCATCATCAACCGTCTTTCTTTATCGAAATAGACAGACATCATCAACCGTCTTTCTTTATCGAAATAGACAGACATCATCAACCGTCTTTCTTTATCGAAATAGACAGACATCATCAACCGTCTTTCTTTATCGAAATAGACAGACATCATCAACCGTCTTTCTTTATCGAAATAGACAGACATCAACCGCCTTTTCTTTATCAAATCAGACATCATCAACCGTCTTTCTTTATCGAAAGACAGACATCATCAACCGATCAAATAGACATCATCAACCGTCTTTCTTTATCGAAATAGACAGACATCATCAACCGTCTTTCTTTATCGAAATAGACAGACATCATCAACCGTCTTTCTTTATCGAAATAGACAGACATCATCAACCGTCTTTCTTTATCGAAATAGACAGACATCATCAACCGTCAAATAGACAGACATCATCAACCGTCTTTCTTTATCTTTCTTTATCGAAATAGAAATCATCAACAGACATCATCTACCGTTTTCTTTATCGAAATAGACAGACATCATCAACCGTCTTTCTTTATCGAAATAGACAGACATCATCAACCGTCTTTCTTTATCGAAATAGACAGACATCATCCTTTATGGAAAAAAAACAAAAAACATTGCAAACTGCAGTTTTTATAAATTTGATAGAAATATATATCAACACATACTATTATGTACCATATCCATCAGCTCTCAAACAACTTCCTCTATCCTTTCTATCTTAGCAATGTTTGTCTTTTCAGTAACCATTTCAATCCTTGATATTACATTATTACAGTTCAGCACTCTTTTCATTGAATTTAAAGAAATCTTTCTATTTCCTAATACTTTGCTTAGTTTTTGGAAGGCGTTTTTTGTTGCACTAAAGGATATTGCTATAACATTTTCTATCCCCTGTTAAAACACTTCAGAGATATTTAAATTTATATACTTGCTTGATTTTGACATCTCCAAGTTGTAGCCTGTATTTTGGGTGGTTCCTTTTGCTAACAACCTCTCTCTTACAACTGATAGTTCTTTCTTCTCCAGTGTTATTAACTTAAGGAAAATGGATACAAATAAGACAATTGTACTTAGAAGAGCTGACATTTATGGGACACATAATGAGGAAAGAGGGCTTGGAAAATTTGGCACTCAAAAGGCATATTTAAGGTAAAAAATGGGCAAGAGATAAAACTCAATACCTAATAAGTTTGGGCAAATAGATGATAGAACATGGACTGGGAGAGATAGTAAGGGAACAACCATTGCTTAGAGCTTCAAAGAGCAGGAAGTTATGGAGAGCTATGATCACACATGCCTTAGTGGGACATGGCATATAAAAGAATAAAAAGAATCCATAATAAGAGAATTACCTGGAAAATAATCAGCTATTTAAAATTTTTAACAGGTAAAATAGCCAACTTAGAATAATAGTATTTCAGTTTTCTTCAGAGTGTACATCTTCAGTCTTTACATGCAGTCATTCCACTTTCCAAAATTATCTACAAAGTCCCCTTTTGGAACTGCCATTTGTTACCTCATCTTATTCTCCTAAATTTCAAGAGGAGATTCTACCTCTTGGAAAAGCCAGAAGTCACAGGGAGTTAAATTCGGTGCAGCTGACAGACATAGGGATACAATGACGTAGTTAAAAAAAAAAAAAAAAAACAACATACACAAAACTTGAAAAATCTATTCCCTCAGTAATCATAAATGTGACAATCACAAGCTATGGGCTCACTCAAAGACATCTAAATGTTAAATGCATAATCCAGTAGGAGAAGGACCATTTGCATATGTACAGTAAGGTCCTCATTTAAGGTCATGCCACCAGTTCTCAAGACATTTAAAATGGCTGGATACATTCTAGATACACCTTGTATATGTGAAGTACCTTGGTGAAAGAAAATGTTCTGAATTTTTCCTTTGCATACAGTGGGAAGAAACTGTCAAGAAAAAAGATTCTGGATTCTAAGTCAAATAACTTTGAAAATAAAAGCTCAAATTAGGTAAATAAAATGTGCTTATATTGTCACCATTTTTTTTTTTTAATTTTGTGCATGCACATTGTTTATAGTATAGTAAGGTCAATAAGACACTATCTGTGAGAAAAAGAGAACCATGACAATTCACTTCACCAGAAAATTGGACACTGCATACTGTACTGCATGGCATTCACATTGGAAACTGCAATACAAACACTTCAGAGAGTTTTTTTTCAGTTTGAGGACAGTGCAGAGGATTCAGAAAGAGTTGGATGAGTCTAAATGGTGATTAAGAGGGTATAGCAGTCCAGAAAACTAATCATACTGATGTGAAAAGAACTCCTGAATTTGTTAGTGAGGACTTCAGACTCAATACAGAGACCTACATCTAGTGGCTTGAGGAGTTACTGCTGCCTGGGTCAAGAGGGTGGCTGCTGGAAGACCCTATGTCTGTCAACAGGACTGTACCATACCACACAAGCAGGAGAACCCAGTCATGGCTGTAAGACATCACCTCTTACATCAGGCCACCTAACTCTCCAGATTGCAACTTCCTTGATTATTGTGTGTGGAGTGCAGTTGTGTGAGAGACTATCAAAACTCCTTGTAAAATCAAAGATGAATTGAAGGCAAGGATTATGGCAGAATTCACCAACTTAAATAAGGAAACCATCCCTAAGAGTTGCAGAAGATTCTGAAATTGTCTGGAAGCTGTGGTTGAAGCCAATGATAATTTTATTGAATAAATTTACTCTTTAGCATTTCAAAATATTTTTAAGTAATTTTGATATATATATATATATATATATATATATATATATATATATGGTGCGATAGATAAATTGTCATCTAAATTATGCAAAAATGAAAATAACACCGACATCTCATTTTAACAGATATATTTAGCAAAATTACACAAATATATCTTGAAATACAAGTACATTTTATTCAGCTAATGTGAGTCCTTATTTTCCAAGTTATTTGCCTAGGAATCTAGAATCTGTTTTCTTGGCAGTTTCTTTCCACAGCACTTAAAGGAAGAATTCAGGCATTTTCATTCATCAAGGTACTTCAAGCATCTTATGCGCAACAACTTATCAAATCTGTTAGTCATAGAGAATTAAATTCAGCAACAACTTTCATCTAAAGAATGCCACACTTATTAAAAGAGAAAGTAACTTACTTAAAAGGAAAATTCTCAAAAGTGCTGCTATTGAATCTTATCAAAATATTAATCTGCACCCTGAATTTTCTCAAATTCCTTTCCTGAAAGAAATAATCTTTTCCCAAGTCAACATACATGTCTATAAAACATTTTTCAAACTAAGAGAAAACAGCTAAATTCAAGACCTATTATTTAAAACAATACAAACTAATCCCAAACAATATAAATAATATAAATAGTAATTACATCATATAAAAAAAAAAAAATCAACAACACTTACTCAGTTTTGTTTATTAGACATTATATCACTTCGCATCCTCCATAATTTACCTTGACTTTCAGTTAGCCTGATGCATAGTTATTAACATTCTTAAATTTAAAAATTTTGAAAAACTAACATTTTTACTTCTGTTTATAAATACTTGTTGCAAAATAAAATCCTTACATTTGCCTTGATAAAGTCTATCAAAGGACATAACACATTAGCTAAGAAAAGTTTTCCTTTCATATTTATTCATATTGTCCAGATATATTTTTAGTTCTGAGATTTATATATATATATATATATATATATATGTATGTAAAAAGGAAAGTATCAGCCAAATTAGGTAGCCATTGATAATAGAGGAAGCTAAGGAGAAAGCTGAGAATCATTGTAACTGGGAAAAGTGTTAGTTAGTATGGAAGTACTAAAGATATAAAGGAGTCATATAAGGTATTCATTGAAGCAATGGACATCCTTAAGCACTTTGCCTATGTTAGTAATTGCAGTTAACAACCACAATGCCACTTGTGCCAAAAGGTATATTTTTTTCAAATCCGGGATATTTTAAATCAATATCTTCTATTACCTCAAGTTCCCCACTTTAAAAAAAATAAGAAATATACAAACATGAGGTTGTTATTCTTTTACTTAGATATTATAGCTGAAATTCTGTCTTGGCAATAATGGTAGGACTTGGTTTGGTGCCATATTTTGACATCTATATTAAAAGAATATGCTGAATCATAACAAGAGCATACAATTAATCCTTTTTGAGATTTACATCCAACATAATTGGTTATGTCAACATGGGGTAGTTCTATAGTTCTGTTGACTATGCAAAGGGTAAAGAATTATAGTTGAATTTCTGAGTTGACCCCACTTAGCTTCAAGGATGATGGAAAATTATTTGAAAAAGAGAGAGAAAAAAAAAAAAAAAAAATCAGCATTTTGTTAATTTTTCTGGACATTAAAGGAAAAACTTTAATTTTATGGACAACCAATATGAACATATACAATAATGTTAATCATAACTAAATTTAACTTTAAAATTCTACAGAAAAATACAGATTATTATTTCTAATTAATGAATTTTGAAAAAGTTACTGTTAAGATTCATTTTTATATTTTGGGGTAAAGTTTAAAGAATTCTAGACTGGCTTTGGGTTTGACACTCAAAGAGAGCCCTAACATAGGGTACATTGTTGAAGTATTTTTGTATAGGTGTCAGTATATTTTTGCAGTTAATCCAAAAAAAAAAAAAAAAAAAAAAAATGTTTGGCAGGGAGTACTTCTTGATAGTTTGGAGGGTCTTCATTTTTTTTTTTTTTTATTCCTGGAAAGAGCAATGATATTTTCTCAAGATTTTATAACTTTCAACTGAGAGCAGCACTGGCTACTCAATGAATGAATGCTGAATGTTTCCTTATAAGGAAACAGCTAATATTACCTTTACATCTATTCTAAGGTTATTTACTAAATGCCTGTCATGTGTTCACCAAGTAAACTTCACAAGCCGTAGTAAGTTTAATCTTCAAAGTACGACAATAGTAACTAAATGCTGAAACCATCTAACACTGAATATAAAGACAACAAAAACACACCACTGGTAGCTTAATGGGGTTGATTAAACATTTTACTGTAATTTTAGTGAACACGAGTTCAATCCCTGAATCAAGTAGTGAAACCCTGGATCAGTAAGAATGAACAATAACTGGCATTAAAATAATACAATAATCAACAAGGGATTCTTGGTGGCCAGAGAGTACTTGGTTGAAATGTTATAACAACCAGTATGAGGATAACAGTTTAAAATACTAGTCTCAAAAAATTAAATAAAAATTATGCATTATGAACATGTCATGACAAACTCCCTTCTGATTTCTTACCATCTATCAGGTCATCCCATAAGTGCTGTCCGAATTTTAACTTTTTGTTAAAATGAACAAAATTTAAGGAGTATTTTATAATGTCTAATGGAGCTGAACATTATTTTTATGTTTAGATGCATTTAAACTGATCAAATTTTATTTCAGAGAACAATAAAATTAAATTTTGTTTAATTAAAACCCTGTTAACATGGAAGTAACCAAGAATCATTTGAGGCACATAATGCTTTATGAGTTAAAGAAAGCAAACTCAGCAGCCAAAGTGGCTAGAAACATTCACTCAGTTTATGGAGAGGAATGTGTGAATGAAAGAACTTGCAGAAGATGGTTTGCAAAATTCAGAGGTGGAGAGTTCACCCTTGAAGATGAAGATCAAACTGGACGTCCAGTTGAGCTTGATGAAAAGCTTCTTGAAGCAGTCCTTGAAGAAAATCCTGCTTTATCAGTTGAGGAATTGGCAGTGGTTCTCAGTTCAAACCATACAACTGTTCATCGTCATCTTCAACAACTTGGAAAAGTTCCTAAACTTGGAAAATGGGTGCCTCATGAATTGTCTGAAAACCTCAAATCCTAAGTTGACATCTGCTCTTCTCTCCATTCTCGCCAACTTGTTTCACCTTTTTTGGATAGACTTGTGACTGGCGACAAAAATGGATCTTTTATCAAAATGTTATGTCGTAAACAGTGGCTTGGTAAAGGGAAGGACCCCCAGCCACAGCCGTGAAGGGAACTTCATGGGCAAAAGGTTCTTCTTTCAATCTGGTGGGATCGCCAAGAATAATCCACTTTGAATTCTTACCACCTAATGCAACAATTAATGCTCAAATATACTGTCAGCAATTAGAGTGTTTGAGCCAAGCTTTGAGGAAAAAAAGACCTGCTCTAGTGAATTGAAAAAATGCAATGTAAATTGCTATCTGTTTTCCTGAAGCCTGTTCTTTTATTGTCCTTTTCTTCACTTCTCAGTAACCTCCCCTCACTGCATTCTAGTGGCATTATAGCCTTGCTTGTGGTGAAATTGTTGACAAAAAATGTCAAAACCATCTGACATTAAATATAAAGTTTCCAAAAATACACCATTTATATCTCATAAGAATTAGTTAAAAAATGTTACTGTCATCTAGCAGTCATAAGATTAATCCCTGGATCAAGTAGTGAAATACTGGCTTAAAATGAATGAACAAGAGCTAGCATCAATGATATTCCATATCAGATGAATAATACATACCTGATGATGGATGGAGAGTACTTGGCTGAAACTGTATCTATAATAACAAATAGAACAACCAAGATGAGAAAATTAGTTTAAAATAATTAAAGAATATGCTTTATTTTTATATCCTTATGTCAAGTTAGTTTAAGCAAGGCAAGACATTTGCTGTAAAGCAAGGGAGTTTCACAACTCATTACTAATGAGTTCGATCCTCACTGGGGGTTTTGTAATAATGACCATGTGTCAGATTAAGTTAAAATATCTTACAAATTTTTAAATAATTTTTTTTTATTTTGCAAATGACCACCAAATCAATACACAATCAATATTTTTAAACAGATTTTCACTGCAAGGATTCTTCACAAAATGCAACCTAGAGAGAAGAGGCTTGTGGGCATTTGCTTTTTCTTTAAAACCTTGCCAATCATCCATGTCAAATGCTGGTTCTTTGACGGAAGGCTAAGAGGACATTTTCATTAAGTCGTTTCATGACAAATCCAAGATTCCCAGCAGTATGAAGATCAGATGAATTTCCGAACCACCTGCTAAATCCATTTTCTTTGGGAAAAACAAAACAACGACAGATACCGATATTGCCAAGTTTCATAAAGAGCTGCAGCTGCAAAAATATCAGATGCATTATGTGATATCCTTTACTTTAATTGCACTGTGATAGGCTTGTGGAATGAAGGGACTTGATTTGGATTAGACAGGAAATTGGAATAAAATTAGCATCTGGAATATAATAATCTTCAGAAACTAACATGATATAATTAAGAGGGAAGGAATTTGTAAAATCAGTCAACAAGAGAAGAAGGAAAACATGTGAAAGAAAGAAAGAAAGAAGGAAAAAATACAGGTTACCAGGGTATTTCTTGAAAATAACATTTTTGAGTATTCAATATCAAGATTGAGCATTGATAATAATAATAGAATTAAAATGTCCCTATTCAAAGTTTCATAGATATTATATCCACTCACCATGATTGTAAAATTCTTGAATTTTTTAAAAAAGTTTCCTGATGAGTGAATGTAATCTCTATGAAACAGAGTAAGGACAAGTAAATATTAAATTTTATTTAAAATCTAATAATGATAATAATCAGTAGCTATATAGTAAAAAATATTTTTATGATCACTGTATATATGATAAATTGTTTTATATATATTATATATATATATATATATATATATATATATATGATAGATACTGTATATATGATGAAAATATAGATTTAAGATATGCTCTCTTTTATATATATATATATATATATAGGATGGATAAATATCATGAGACCAAGCAGAATATCGAAACAGAAACAAATCTTTTATGGCGAGATAGATCAAGAGAAAGATTAAAGAGTCGATCTGGTAGAACACATTTGTATATTCCTTAATGCTTTTTTTTTTTTTTTTTCCATACATCAAATGGCATTGTAATTATTATTCAACCTCTGGACCAGGTTGTACATACTCAAACTCAATGATAACTGGGCAAGCAATAACTGAGCACTACTAAATAAGAACAAGATATCCATAGACAAGATAGATTAAATAAAAGCATTTTCAAATTTCTTGAAGGTTACCTGGATTGACAGACTCATAAAGGGTACAATGGCTGAAACATTCTGATAACAAAAATGTGGACATTATTCTGAATGTAAGATGCTAACCTCCAGGAAAGTGACTTGTTGCACCTTCTTGGTCAAATGTTCTCAGCTGACATGAAGTGGAAAGACTATATTGAATGCATTGCTAAGTCAGCTGCTAAAAAAGTTGGTTCACTGGGACAATGTTTCTCTCCAGAATCTATCTTACATATCTGTAAGTTTACCATTCATCCATGCTTAGAATATTGTTGCCACATTATCTGGTTCTCCTGCTATTTACCTTGAGCTCGTTAATAAAATCTAAAAAAAAATCAGCAATATTATTGGTCCTTATCTGGTGGCTTGGCTTGAGTTACATTCCCATCTCCCTAAGGTTTCCTCTGTCTCTTTTCCATAAATATTTTCATGGTAATTGTTCGGATGAGCTCTTCGCTATAGTACATAGACTTTTTGAATTTAAGCACAGTACTAGACTGGTGTTGAGATCTCATCAATTTACAGTCGAGCTGGCTAGATGTAAAATGCTAATAGTTTCTTTTGTCACACTTGTCACTTGTGGAACTCCCTTATAGCTCCATGCTTTCCTTCCAACTTTATTCTGCTAAAATTTAAATGCAATGTCAATGACTATCTACTGTCCTCTTGATTACCCTTTTCTCTCCCTGCTCATTAGTAATGTTTCTCTTCCTAATTACCCAGTTAGGCCTTGTGTCTTAGTGGCTTTACTGCCTTGCTTGGAGTGACACTTAAAAAAAAAAAAAAAAAAAAAAATAGTGCCACAGACATATCTTCTATATAATGGTAAGACATTAGTCTTGCTGTAATATGGGAGGTATTTTTGCTGCCCCCTGTATAAATACATTTTATTCTGTTTAAAATTTTATTTCTTTCACTGAAGTAATGAGACAAGCTTAATCAAATATAGAAAGTGATTTCAAATATTTCATCCCATTTAAAATAATCAATAAAGAAATGTCATTAAAAAATTTAATTTGTCTCAACTTGCAAGATTTGGAAAAATCAGCGCCAAGTTTTGTTATTTATAGTGGCATCATTTTCCAAACTGAAAGCAAAGAAAAATAACTTTCTCCCCTGTGGTCCGTCTTGTGTTTTACTAAATTATTCGTAACATAAATATGAATAATGATTTTGTTAATATAATGAAATCGTCAAACACAGTCTCTTGGGGAAAAGAAATTATATAATGAATAAGATTTATTACTTGCCGACATTATGGTAAATTGATGCTGCAAAGAATTATAAAACAAATGTCTAAAACTCTTTTACAAAGATATTCGTGACAAACGGAAACACTGCCATGCTAAATGCATCAATGTCAGTAATCTAATACAAAGAGTACTTGACCTATAGCAATGGTTAATGACCTAATCTCATTAATATATTTGCTAATATAGCTCAATTTTCATGTGCTGACAGAATTTCTCTATGTACCGTATTGCTTTATGATGTAGGTGATAATGTCTCTTCACTGTTTCAAAAAGGTACATATGTTTGGAGTACCAATTGTACCTTTTTTTTTTTTTTTTACACTGACAATTGATCAGACTACTGTAAAACTGCACAACCAAAGCCCAACCACAAAACTTGTCAGCCTCTGCTACCCCCTGATATTCTCTTGCTCATTTTATCAACTGGCTGAGGCTTGGAAATTTGCATAAGCCACAAATTTGTCACACAAAATCTTTGAGCTATGAGATCAGGTTGTTCTTAAATTGTAGCTTTTGGATTGGCTATATTTTCTTTTAAGTATCTTGCATGCAAGACATATACAACTGCATTTTGTTTCAGGAAGTAAGCTGTTTTCCCTTCTACAATTTCCTATCCACTGTAGCTCTTAGCAATGTTGGGCTTACAGCCACATGTTGAAACATTGGCTCTTGTAAAGTCAATGAAATTAAGCAATGTCAATTCTGGTCAGTATTTAGGTGGGTGAGTATTTTGGAATACCAGGTTCTATAAGCTTGGATGTGTAGGCGGTGTAATGGATAACAGCTTGGAGAGCAGAGTTTCAACTGAATTTTGTTATGTGGAAATACCCTTGGGAAAGTATGAAGCCATCTTTTCTATCCCCAGTCATGGGTTAATTAGTAGGAGTTGTAAATCATTATCTCTAAAAATTCTTACAATCTAAAAAGATTTTTCAGGTTTAAAAACCTGTAAAAGGTTGATAAGCCATAAAAAACAAAATAAATGCAAAATAAATCAATCTTAGCAATGTTTTTTTTTCACTAGACTTCCTAGTCCCTGTTCTGCCAGCCATTTATACAATCTTGTTAGGAAAGTAATCATGGCTCCTCATAACTTCCTATCCTTCATAATACTAAGTAATATTATTCTTTTCATCATCTTTCGTAGTTCTTATTTTGCTATCCATTTACACAAGCTTGTTAGATGGATTACTCACAGTTTACCACTCTTGCCTTCAGTATGCCCTGTGAGTGTCAAATTTTCCAAGCCGTCCTTCAATGTGTGTCCTAGAACTTTGAGCTGTGTCTTTGTAATGGAGAATTGGGTCAACCTGACAAGGGAACCAGAATTAGTTGCATGTGGTGCAGTAAGCACCAGGAGTTATGTCCTCTTCCACAATTGGCTGGTGAGAGAGGAAATTCTACTCAGAGTAGGTGGCGCTGATCAAATTTGCATACGAACGATATGGGTCAGGTATTAGCCAGCATGAATCTGAGATCAAGAGAGAGACAAGCTTTTTCTCGGTCGAGTGAAGTGCTCTTGACATGCAGAAAACAGATAAGACTGAACACACTCTTACCAATTCTAAATATAAGCATCCTGTTCACTTCCATTATCCTGAAAATTTGCTCATTGCACACATACTCCATCTATGGTATTCTTCTTTAAAGCCATATCTATGCAGCCTCAAGTCTCCTCTTCATCTGTGAGGAAATTGTCCAGCATTCATTTCAGAGCATGACTGATATTAAATATTATTTGAGCACTCTTTGTTTTTAATTTAATTTTCTTGTTTCTTAATACTTGGCTTAACTTTTGGAAAGCATCTTATGCTATTCCAGCATGCCTCTGCATCTCAATGCAACATTTTCCCTCTTCTGTTAAAACAATGAATGCTTGGTGGAGAGGATAGCAAACTCATTCAATTCAAACATCTACTATAGTCCTTTTCATTTTCAAATTTCATGCACCTTCAGAACGTAAGCACTCACTTTCTTCATTATCTGTCACTTGACATAACTTCTTGAGATAAATAGTGGAGTGGTTTCCCACTGACTTCTCCAAAGTTTATTCACCTAGACCATTTGCTACCAAAGATTCAAGTGTCTCCTTCCTGACAAATCGACCATGTTGAGATTTGAACCTGGGTCTCAAGGTCAGTAAGCATATGTTCTAAACACTCAGCAACATGCCCAACCTTTTTTAAGTGTTGCTGATATAAAGAAATATGTTTGATGAGTCAGGTCAGGCTTAGTCCTGCTACTGGTAATGTAACAGTACAACCTACTGCATGGGTGGGTGGTTGGTGTCTAAATCAGCTCCCCTACTAGCTGGTGAGTAGGGTGGTAAACAAGACCTGTTAAAAATGGCAGATGAGTTTCTGATAGGAGCCAACAGCCAGAATATATATGTAAATGACAGTATAGGATGGGGTATCAAGCACTGAATAATGACCATCTGAGAAATGATGTAAAAAAACCAAAAAAAAAAACCCAAAAAAAAAAAAAAAAACCCAAACCAAAAAAAAAAAAACAAAAACACACACACAGTGTGTGTCCTAGTTGGGTATCAGGAAGAGTATCCAGCCTTGTAAAACCTTGCCTCAAATTATGTTTCCAGGCATATGTAGAAAGGTAAACTGAGATCCTCCTCACTTAGTGTATGACCAAATCTTTTTTTGTTTAGTGATTAGAACTTTAGCATTTGAGGTAGTTAAATGTTTTTCAAGTTTGGTAGACAAATTTATGTTTTCTGACAAATTTAATTCCTATTTTCAATCTTTTTCTCTCTCACTCAAAACAAATATGCATCACAAAATCCTTCAAATTGTAAAATTTAGAGAGTTCAATGTAAAAATGTGACAACAATTTTTTCTCTTGGATCTATCTTGCATATCAATGTCTAACATCCATCCATGCTTAGAATATTGCTGCCACATATGGTTTGGTGCTTCCACCATTTATCTGCAGGTTTCTAAGTCTGCCATTCATTGACATATTACTACCACATCTGGTCTGGTGCTTCTGCTATTATTTAAGATCCTTGATAAAATCTGAAGAAGAATCAGAAACATTATTGATCCTGATCTGGCATCTCAGCTTCAGTCACTTTTTTTGTAAAGTTGCCTCCTTATGTCTTTTCTATAAATATTTCCATGGCAACTGTTTGAATGATCTCTTAACCAGAGTATGTAGACATTATGAATTTCAGTGCAGTACTAGACTGGCAGCAAGGTCTCATCAATATACAGTTGGGTTGGCTAGATGTAACTAAATTCTATGCTAGCAGTTTCTTTTCTCATACTTCTCTCTTGTGGAACTCCCTTCCAGCTCCATGCTTTCCAGCTAACTTTAATCTTTAAAAACTTAAATGTAATGTCAATCACTATTGTTCTCCTGATAACAAATGAGGAAGAACAAAAAGAGTAAAGTTTCTGTTTTCTAATTCTCCCATGCCCAGTAACCCCTAGTGGTTTTACTGTCTTGTTTGGGTTTAAATCAATTTAAAAAAAAAGAAAAAAATTTAATAAGAACTCTTCAGATACATAAGAGGATTCCTATTGTATGGTTTCTCATCCCCATGTGAAGTTTCTGTATAGTATGGAACTGCCAGTAGCAAAAAATATTCGGGGTACATCTGAGGGTTTTCTCTCTCACACCCACACACATGAATATATAACAGATAAAAAAACAAATAGGAAATAGATCTCAATCTAACTTGGTTCACATTATTAAAGGTTCAGAGATCAAGATAAGTTTGGTTAGTTCTTATTGGTTAGATACGCATCACGTGTAATGAAGTAACAGATAATATTCAAATATATGTGAACACTAAAGTGACATGTATCTAACCAATAAGAACTAACCAAACAAACCTTTAAACTGTGTGTCTGCTTTTTATCATTTTTTTAAAAATCATTTTTATCTTGATCTCTGATAAAGATCTAATAAAGTGAAACATGTTTGATTAAGATCAGTTTCCTACTTGTTCTTTATCTTATGATTTTGTCAGATTCCTATCCATACTGGATCTATATTTGACCTTATATATATATCTGGGCAGCAACTATCTTTTAAACATCTTTCATTAAATACAGCAGGCAAGGAAGATTTTTTTTTTTTTTAACTATATATATATATATATATATATATATATATATATATATATATATATATAAATGGATAAATGGATAGAATGAAGAATTTTGAAAAAAAAAAAAAATCCTAAATGTAGTTAAAATAAAAAAATTCGACGTCTGACGTTTCGGTTTAAAATACAATTCAGTTGTGAATTGTATTTTGATGAATATTGTCTTGAAAAAGGTTTATTAAACCGAAACGTCAGACGTCGACATTTCTTTCATTTTAACTACATTTAAGGATTTTTGTTTGTTTTTTCAAAATTTCTTCATATATATATATATATATACGGCTTGAAATCCAACAATGATAGGATAAGTGTATCACCAATTGTCTTGGAGGTGGTGTTAGTTAAACTGAATACTAGGATCTTTAATTAATTTTTAAATTTTGTAGATAGAAGATCATAAATTTTTTCAGTGTCTAATTTTGGGTTTTGTGGATGTTCTAATGTTGAGAATGAAAGGATGTGGGTAGTGAAGGAGTCTAAATATTTTTTTCAATGTATTTAACTTCAAAGTATTCTGGGCTTTACATATTTATGGGTTTTTTTTTCAGCTAGGCTTGGAATGTGTTATTTTTTGTAGCTTCAAAAAAGAACAATCTCTCCTTGAGTTCAGAACACTGTAACTTATACTAATGTTTATGCTAAGTCAAATGCATATGAAGCCTGCCTAACCAATGGAAATCAAACAAACACAAAAATAAAAATACAATTTCTCTCTCCATATCTCATTCTCTGATGAAGCTTTCATAAAAATGAAACATGCTAGATTTACAAACGTTTCCTATTTGTTCTATCACACACATATATATATATATATATATATATATATATATAATAAATAGAAGAAAGTTAGCCTGTTTAACTCGAAGTGACTTTAGTCTCATGTCAAAACCATTATGAAAATGATTAAAGAATGTCTCTTCTTGGAGGTTGTTGTTCAAGTCGTTTACTCAGAATAGTGTCCTACTTTGGAACTATTCAACTTGGAATTCAGCCTGATGAAGACCCTCATCCCCCCCATCAACCCACACAGACAAGAATATTATTCACTTTCCATCTCCATCAGTCAGACAAAGCTGGAAATTGTCCAGGACTTCACCTACCAAGGTTACAGATTGGCAAAGACAAACCAATCTTTTGCTAGACTGAACAAATGTGTCTGGAGAAACAAGAACCTCTGAAAAACAGAAATTTAAAAAAAAAAAAAAAAATGCTTCTTTGGAACACGATATTTTATCCAAGGTGTGCAAAGTTTCCAGTAATAAAAGTCATTAGTTTTAAAAGAGTTCTGGGAACTTTTGCATACATTTTAATATACTGTCAGGCTCAAGCAAATTTATCTTTTTATGAACTGGATTAACCATTTAAAAGGTCACAAATGTCCAAATACACCTGCAAGTTTCATCTACCTACAGTCCAGTAGCATGTGAATGTGAATGCATTGTGCTAGCCCTGTATTTTATTTTTTACAGTAAGGTTCACCCTGTGCAAGGCCTGGGTCCGACTCCAGGTAGTGAGTTATGATAAGAGGCAATTTGTGTGGATAGGAGAGGAAAATAATGTTTAACTCTAGACAGGTTAAGATTGTAATGATCAGGGAAAAGTCCTCTTGGGAGTTGGTTCCAGAGAGCAGTGGTTCACAGGAAGAAGCTGTTCAAGTGGAACTTACTTCTCACTGATGGAATATGGAGAGAATGTGGGTGGTTTGCTATTATGTAAGTGGCATGGTGTGTCCTTGTCATGATAATTTGAACTAGCAGAACCAGAGAATTTAGTTTATCCAAGGACTTTACATGCAATTAGCAATAAAGTAATAAGAGGCTTGCCACATCCTTCAAGACATAGTTAACACAGATCAGATGGTTAACTGGAGGCATTGGAAATCTACAAATTTGCAAAAGATCTTTGATGTTTGCGATTCATCCAGTAAACACCATATTTAATTCTATATTCTAATATTTATACTTGTTCTTTGTATTACTGGTCCTGTCATTTGGGCATAGAATATGATAACTATATCCCACAATTCCATTGCAGAGATGTAAGACCCACTCCTGATCAGTTTGAGCAATAAAATCCTAAATTTGGCGGGGGGGGGGGAGAAAAAGAAAAAGAGAAGAGTGAAAAACAAATTGACAGCTGGATAATAAACAAAATAACCAGATTTTCTTTCTCTTATCTACAATGAAAGAGCTTTAGTAAGTTATTTTAGTTAAATTTAGTAAATTATTTACTATTGAATGTATATCAATCTATTCCTGTCTATTGTATATAAATATCAGTCTATTTACTATAAATTTATTATTACCTAGAACTTGACAGTATAGAGATGACCACAAAGCAAATGTCCAGCTTATTACTGCCCCAGTTAACCACAGATTGGAGGTCTTTTTCAAGAGCAGTGGTTAGGCTAACTTTGTAAGCTCTGGCAGATTTGCTATGGAGAGAGTAGTAAATGGTCATCAACATAAATGCCTACTTGGGAATTGATGACATCAGGAAGATCATTGATGAAGATCAGAAACGGAGTATGACCCAGGATAAAGCCTTGGAGGACACCTGTGTTCATGTGAAAGGGTCTGGAAGTGAGCCTGTTCAAAACTACCTACATTTCTAAATTTGATAGGAATGATTGGATTAAATCAAACAATTGTCCAGTAATACCATATCCCTGGAGCTTACATAGAAGACCAGTGTGCCAAGCTCTGTCAAATACTTTCAAGATATCTAGAGCCACAGATCAAGCTTTGCTGTTATCATCAAGAGCTTGATATATGTATTCAGTGATGGCCGTTAGCACATTAGCGGTAGACCTGGCAAAATGGAAGCCATATTGTTTGTCAGAGAATAGGTCATGAGAGGTAAGGTGCTTAACCACGTCAGCATTGGTTAAAGCCTCAAACACTTTACCAAAAAGCAGTAGGAGACTAATAGGGCAATAGTGGGGTCAGAAAGTTCTCTAGAGTTCTTAAAAACAGGAACTACAGAGGAGGACTTCCAACAAGCTGAAAAGCAAGAAGCAGAGAGGCAATAGTTGTAGAGTTTGGATAGGATTGGAGCCAGTTTAGGAGCATATTTATTTAGAACAATGGCTGGGATTTGTCACCTTTGCTTGCCTAATGGGAGTCTAATTTAGAAATAATGTCCAAGACCAGTGATGGGGTAATGCACAATATCACTCTGTAGAACCTCTGTCCTATTAGGGAAATTAGGTGTGTGTACTCCAAATGAGTTGAATGTCGAGTTGGAAGAGAATTTCCACTCAAAGCATTCAACCTTATCTGCTGTAGAAGTCAAGACTTTGAATTGATTGAATACAGGAGTGATTGAGAATTTGCTGTTCTGACAATCTCTAGAACTGATCTTACGAGATGCTTGTTTGATTCTATCAGCAAACAGTAACTTTGCTCCTTTGAGCATATGCTTGCACTCATTATGAGCAGAGACAAAGATTTCTGTTGCAATCAGACATGTCTCTCTGGTACAGCTGGAAGAAATGATTCCTGTGGGCTATACCAGCTGAGCATGCAGGTGAGAACCAAAGAGATGAATGCAGTTTAACTTGGTATATCCTTGCTGGAATGAAAGCAGTGATACAGACTTTCACCCAAAAGGAAACCACTGATGTGCATTTTTGAACAGGATGATTAAAATCTTAATTCGAAGAGACATCACAAATGAAGGTCCCAATCTGCTTGTTGATAAGAGAAAACTATTCTACTGGTGGGGGAGTAGGAGAAGTTTAAAACTGCATGATCAGAGTTACCAAGAGGGTAGAGCTGCATAGTATGACAAGAGTCAAGGATAGAAGTAAAAAAGAGATTGAGAAGAGAAGTGTGTCCATCAGGATTACTCAGGGAAACAGGTGGGGAAGTCAACCATGTGCTCAAGAGATTGAGAAATTAAGTGTTTGGATGCCAGTACTTTGCATTCATGCTAATAGAAAACCAATAAAAAATTCATAAAAATTAGATTTAGTTTGGAGACATAGAATACTTTGTATATATCAGGATTGGAGTTTATCCACAATTTCATTCATGATATACAACTTATTCAAAAATTAGAAAAATAATGAAAAAATTAAACAGGCAGACATTATCAGCAGAATTTAATAAAACGTGTGTGTGTGTAATTTCAGATAATCTTTCTGTAAAAAGACAATATAAAAAAAAGAGAAAAGAAAACTTAGCTGATCTGTTTCGTCCTCTGATGGACTTTATCAAAAATGTTTAACTTTAATGAAAGCACATAAATTTTCATCAGGCTAACGGAAAAGTCTAGGTAAATTATGGAGGATGCTAGTGACAGAATTTAATGTCTAATAAATTAATTCATTTACTTTTGTTTATTAAATTAAGTTACTAAGCATCTTCCATAATTTGCCTAGATTTTTCAGTTAGACTGATGAATATTTATAGGTGTTCTTAAATTTAAAAATTTTGAAAATAACTTTCTTCTTCCAAGAGGGATGCAGGTTCGAATCCTGCTGGAGAGTACATATTTTTCTTTAAGAAAATTTTTCAAATATTCAGGCTGGTAGGCAAAAATAAATATACTGATATGTTTAAAAGGGATAATCATTTTTATTTGAATTGAGAAAGAAAATTGTGTCTTTGCCAGGAAGTGAACCTGCATTCTTTTTCATTTCCCTCTCCTACCGATTGTAGAAACAACTCTTTTAGCCAAAGTGTGCCACTATCAACCATGGTATCCAGCTTGTCAGAGCAAAGTTTGAATATAAGGTAAGCACATTTCTTGTTGGGATGTCTATGATTCTACATGTAGCTTCAGTTTCATATTTTAAAGAACAGGAATTTTTTTAAAGGATCTTTTATCCAACATTATATCTAACTATAAATGTTATTTCAATGAAACCTCAGTATCTATAAAGAAAAAAAAATATAGATAATTTACTCATATCTATGTATTGAACTTTTGATGAAAGAAGAATACAATTTCCTCCTATTTCAAACTTGGGAAATAAAATGCTATTATTTATGTCTTAAATTATCTTTAGCATGTAGATAATTTTAGCTTGCAGGTATATGGACAGTAAATTTGAAATAGCATTGTATTTCTAAAATCTTAATCATTTTTTGACAGCATGTGTAAACTGCTCATTGTGACAGTTCAGCTTTAGGATACTTCCCGCAATTTTCCTGAAATTATTTAGATGACATCTGTTTCATTTCACAATTTTATTGTTTTCAGGTATTTCTATTTTAATCAATATCTGATATATATCAAAGACTCAACTTGATTCTCAATCTTGGTAATTTCATTCTTATTACAGCTCCACAGAAATCCTGTCTGAAGTTCATATCCGACAGCAAGCAGTGCTTTTTCAAACATAATTCATCTTGAAAATTTCCCCAACTGTTCAACATCATATCATGCAACACAGAAACAATGATGTAGCCTGGCAGGAATTCTATAGCCAAAGACATCTTTCTTTGAAAGTTTATCTGTATCTGAGCACACAAAGAATAAAAACCCGAATGAATAATCTCCAACATTTAGACCGACATCAGCCAGTCGCTATGTGATGGATATTGCAACCAATGATTTGTGGCACTAACAAGTACTGGTAAGGCAAGAATTACATATCAAGAGTGACTGTGTCTTAGATAGTACTGGCATTACCAAGACATGCATGTGAGAAACAAGCCGTTGAACATAAGACAAAGCAGACATGAAAAGGTAGAAGATAATAATAGTAATTACAGAACTGTGGTTTTCCATATTACAATGTATGAGCCGAGTCATCTATACTAATGGTAACATATACATTGACCCCAATCATAATTTATCTTACAAAAGTGGAATCTAGAAGACGCAGCATTACAGATTAACAGATCAATTCCAGGTGTCAAATACTTGGTGGAAGTGATGTACTGACTTGGTGAACAGGTGTATATTTTGACTGAATGTAAAGGATTTTACAAGCAAAAAGTATTGTTTACTAATCTTTTACTTCTAAGTCACATTTATCCGTCTGCCATTCATCCAAATATTACTGACACATCTGGTCTAGTGCTTCTGCTATATATTTAGAGATTCTTCATAAAATACAAAAGAACATTCTGCCATATTATTGGTCATGACATGGCATCTCGGCTTTAATCAACTTACCACCGTAATATAGCTTCCCTGTGCCTTTTCTATACATATTTTCATAGCATTTGTTCTGATGAACCTTCCTCTATGGTACTTCATAAATATTCATTAGGGTTTCATTTTAAAAGTTATTTTTATTCCCTGCACACAGACAAATTGTACATATTGGAACTAGTTAGGACATTATAGAGACTGAGGTATTATGGTGGCTGTAGTAAGAATGGTAAGTAAGAATGTGTTGTTTCCATATGAGGAATACTGTGGTATGTTTGGGTCACTAATTGTGGCTAATTAAGATTCAGATAAGACAGTGTGAATACCAGCCCCCATTCTCCTTTTGGCCTTGTGCCACATTTTTGCTAAAATAAATATTACTTTCCTGTATGGTACCTAGACTTTATGAATTTTACCATAGTACTAGATTGGTGGCAATTTCTCTTTTTGCGGTTGAAAATGGCAAGATGTAACCATAAATTCTATACTAACAGTTTCTTTTCTCACACTTCTCTTTTGTGGAATACTCTTTTGGTTTCTTGCTTCCTAGTCAACTGTGATTTCATAAATTTAAATGCAGTGTCAGTTATTTTCTGTCTTAATTCTTTTTCTCTCATTCTCTTACACTCAGTAACTCCTTGCATCTTAATTGCTTTATTGCCTTGCTAGGGCAAAATGATTGACAAGATGTTAATAAAATAATACATGACTTTTTCACAGTGCAGAAGTCATAAAGGCCCAAATAAACTTTCAAGTAACTCACTATCTGGTAACAATATATTTCACTACAGCAGCATCAATACTTGTCACATGATGCACTGAAAATCAACAATTTTGTAAAAATTGTAGATTTCCAAAACTATATCACAAGGAGGCTAAATTTCATATCATTTGAAAGGGAAATTAATTTACTTTCATATAAAATCAATTTGTAATACTTGATAGTCACTGATTTTTCAGATATCTCAATTGAATTACATCATATATTCAAATGGTTGAGTTATTTGGTCAGGACTCATGAGATTTAAAAATTGCAATCTCTTAAGGAATGATAGGATTAAGATTTAAAAACAAAAAATATTAAATTTTAATAATGCAAAAATTAGGTTGTCACACATGAAATGATATTTTTTGGTTGTTGATCTGGTCATATAACAAAGTAAACACCTTAGTATATAAAAAATCTTTACTTATTCTTGACTCTTTATTTCCAGATAATTTTTCTTTCAATACTACTCATAAGCCCAATGAAAATGATTACAATGAAACAATACAGAGTAATCTTACTGTACGAGTACAAATTGGGTCATTCTGCCTCTGAAGCATTTTGGAATATCAATGTGGCCTTTGATAATGGTATTGTTCAAATCAAAATTCTACAGAGATGGTTTCAAAAGTTTTGCTTGGTAGATTATAGTCTTGAAAAGAAACGAAAGGGATGACCATGCTCAGTTATCAGACATAATCAATTGAATTCTTTGGTTGATCAAAATCTGAGAACTACAGTCCAATAACTTGTATCAGAACTTGAAAAATCTTGGACAAATGCTTCTCAGCATCTGAAAGCAATTGGAAAAGTAAAGGAACAGGATAGGTTTGTTCTGCATGAACTGAATGAGACACAAAAATGTTGCTTTGAGTTGTGCTCTGTGGCTTTTCTGAATGGAAAAAAAACATTTTTGTATCAAATCATTACATGTGATGAGAAATGGATACTCTTTGACAACAGTAAGAGAGTAGGCCGGTGGTTTGATGCAAGTGAATCACCAAAGCAATACCCCAAAACTCTACTACACACTAAAAAATTAATGGTTACCATATGATGGTCTTTCAAAGGGGTTATTCATGCTTGTCTCATGGGAAAAGAATAAAAGTGACCTTCTATTGTGGAGAAATTGAGTGTATGTATGAAAAATTGAAAAAGAAACATCCTAGACTTGTGAATAGGGATGGCCCAATTTTGTTGCATGACCACATGACTCAATTGTCCAAAAGCTGCAGAGCCTGAATTATGATATTTTGCCTCATCCTCCATATTCATCTGATATCTTTCATACTGATTATCACCTATTTAAGTATTTTGAGCTTTTCATACAAATAAAACATTCTTCAGTAATGAAGAGATAATCAAGGCATTTGAACTGTTTATCACAACAAAGGATGAGAATTTTTTTCAGAGATGGTATCAAGAATTATGAGGTATGTTTGAGAACATTCATTCATCAATGTGGTTCCTATTTTAACTAAATAAGTTAGTTATTTAACATTGCAGAAGCGTTTTATTCCTTTTATTCAACCTAATATATATAGTTCTCACTTTTAAACAGTCATTAATTTACAAATTTATATATCACTGTTCCTTGTCAGAGTAGACTCTGGGCCTAACAGCTTTTTGAAACTGATGAATGGTAAGTTGTTAATGGTACAGGATCTGCTCAAGTGATCACTCACCCACACTATTCTCCAGCAAGCATTATGGTATGAACGTGAGAAGAATTTCTCATATCTGATCATAGGACAGAGAATAAGGAGTTGAACTCTGCCTTTCCAAAAATTTGATCTCTGACTTCTGTTCATTAGTGTGAAGGGAACAAATTTATATGTAATGGGTGACATTGAAAAGTTTTCAGCCAGACCCACTTCCCTGCATTATTTATCCCTATAGGGATATATTTATATTTTCAAGGGCAAATTTTCAGGGTCTTTGTATTTATTTTTGAATTAGATTTTAATTCTAAGACCAGATATAGAACATTCTGGGAGGTTTTCAGTGGTGTCAACTTCAATTTTGGCTGATCAACACATCTTGTCCCAAAGATATGTTGATGCATTGCAAATATCTATGAATGCTTTAGGTTTTATTCATTCATGAACAGTTAGGGATGCAGAAGCTGTCACTAATCAAGGCACTTTTTGGTTTTGCTTGATGCATCCCTGATCAAGTCAGTCTAGTGCATGTTGGATCTAATGATCGTTTCTCCTGCAAATGAGTATGCATGTTCAAATCCAACTTGAGAATCATATTTTTCTTTAATAAAACTTCTTGAATGTTCAGGCTAATAGCTGAAAATAAATATACTGTTTATTTAGCAAACCGAGCATCTACTCAAATACACGTATCCACTAAAATAATGTTTCGAGGCAATATATATATATATATATATATATATATATATATATATATATATATATATATGTGTGTGTGTGTGTGTGTGTCTCCCTGAAAGAAATACCCATATCCCAAACAAAATCCATGATTATAAAAATGTTAAAAAATGGGAAGAAAATCTGTTAAATTCATAGACTGTTATTTAATAAATACCTAAATTTATTCCACACTAAATTCGATTTAAATATTAAGTGCATGAAAGAAAAAAATTCATCATTTATTCACTTTAATTTAACAGAAATTAAATTATGTAACTTAGCATCCTCCATAATTTACCTAAACTTTTCAGTTAGGCTGATTAATATTTATGGGCATCTCTTAAATTAAAAAGATTTTGAAAAGCTAACATTTTTACTTTTGTTTATAAATACTTATTGCAAAATCAAATCCTCACATTTGCCTTGATAAATTTCTGAGAATGACGCATGCCAGTTAAGATAAATTTTCCTTTTGTCTATACACACACACATATATATATATATATATATTACTCACATAATCGTACCACTTCATTGAGCATGAAGATATTTTATCCATTGATACATTTGTTTTATTAGAGTATTTTCATGAGGCATCTAACATGACAGGAAGAATTCAGGGTACAATTAGTAGCTTAAAATTGAATTTATTGAATCAGATTTCATTATTAACAATTTAATCTATTCTCAAATCTATTTTATGTAGATGTGCTAATATATGTATTTAAAAATTGCCTGAAACACAAGATGTTGCAATTGTTGCAATTTATTTCCTTTCATTTACTCTCATTTCCTCTTCCATTTCAGAATTGTATTAGCTTTCAAACTTGCAATTCCAAGGACATTTTATAGATACAGTCAATCCTAACAATAACTTACCTGGTTAACAACCCCACCCTTAAATTACAACCAGATGATAAATATCATAATATAAAAAATATTATATTAAATATCATAATATAAAAAAAAATTTGATATTAAATATAAAAAAAATTCCAACCATTTGATTTTGTATGAAAACATTGATTTCGTTTTTTTTTTTTTCAAAATGAATAAATAAAATTGAAAAATAAATGAAAAATTTACTTATACTGTATTTACAGAATACAGAGATTCTCTGAAGATGGCTGGCATAAACCCATTTCATACGGAGTATATCTGAAATAGTAGTCATGTACAACTTCTCACTAAGTGACCAGCTCATTTAGCTATCAAGTTGTTGAAATAGAAACCAATTGGTAAGTGGCTATAATATCATTATGCATAAATCTCACATTCTCTCTCATATTATATATTTTTCATATTCCCTTACTTATACAAAATGGAAAAATGTAAGGATGCTGGAAAAACTAAATAAAAAAAAAAAAATTAAAGAAAATCTTTGTCTGACATATTTAACAAAAGATGTTTTAAAAGAAAAGTTGATACCCATATATAAAGCAATGTATATTTGGGCAGCAATGGGAAGTATTTTAAAAGAGGATGGAAAAAAGTGTGACACTAAAGTCTGAGGGTATATTGGGATAGTCCAAAAGCTAAGTAGATAAGTAGAAAATAGAAAAACTACACGAGAAACAAGGAAAAAACTACTGAAATGTTACAATGAAATGTCCTCCTGTATGGCATCAAGCACTGGATGATCTCAAGGATGAAGAAACTTGAAGTAACAGAAATGTAGTTCTACGGAAGGATGCCACTGACCGAACATATAAGCAGCCACAAAGTTTCAGAGAAAATAGAAACAAAAAGGATATTTATACTTAAAAAAGGAAGAGAGTTAATGCTTCTAGGGCACAATGCGTAACATACTTAGTGAGCTTGAGTAAATGGATGGCTGAACAAGATTTAGGATAAATAACAAGACAAAAGTTGTGGAGGGCCATAAAAAAGAAATTATTTTTATTTATTTTATAACATCTTTGCTGTGTTAAAATAGCAATGTGGATCCAAAACTAAAAAGCTGGGGCCATAATTCCCAGGGTCATAAATCAATCTCGCATGTCCAAAGTTAAAAAGGGGCATGAATCAAAAGGGAAAACAAATTCACAACTATTCACAATACAGCTGGTGTTCAAAGTAATAAGTTTACTGGGTGAAAAAAGGCTGTTATTAGTGGAGACAAGTAGGCAAGTGCAAAGTTTAACTATCTAAGCATTATTGGAAACTTAAAGATAGAAGCTTCACCCCACAAATTAAATGGGATATCATCTGTCAGTCTAAAACTCCCAACAAGAGACATGCAATCTATGCATACAAGACAAAAGTATGATAATTAAATATAAAAATGCTGACCAATAATTGAATCAAAGAAATGAACTTATTTTCAAATGTAGATATAAGTAAATTTAAAATTCCCTAAAAACATTGACTTTAGGGAATATACACTTGAAGTGTTGATTCTTATTTTTATATGGGTACAAACATATGTGCATTCATATGCATGTATGTGTATACGTAATTATATTGCTTGTCACACATTTATATATAGGTCTGTAGATATATTTCATTATTTATGTGATTGTCTTGTTGATGCTTACATCATTTATATTTTTATGTTTTACTATTATTCATCTTATTTTTATCCTTGTCAATTTTTATATTCTAAATTTGTTATTTATAATTATCTAAATGTATTAGGTCTATTTATTTATTTTATTATATATTCTTTAAGTTGGATAATATTATTATTATTACTATTATTAGTTTAAAATGATGATGTTTGTATTAAGTGATGATGATTGCTGTCTAAAAATGCGATGACTATTAGCAAATTGTTGTAACATTTACTTTTAATATCCCTCTTCCTTCCCTTACCCTATATAATTAACTTGTTCAGTCATTTTAAAGGAAAAAAAAAAAAAATTCTAGGTCATTATGCTTATTTATTTTTCCTACTTGGTCATCATTCATTTATTTTTTTTTTTCTCTCTCTATATATATATATATATATATATATATATATATATATCTCCTCAAAAAAAAAAAAAAAAAAAATTTTTTATACAATTGTAATTTTTTCTTTTTCCCCCCTTTTATTTTTTTTTTTTTCCCTCTTTCTCCTTTTTATCCCAGTATGTCTGTCTGGATTGACAGATTTCATTTCTTAAAAACTTTCAGTCTGAAGAGATGAATATAATAATGTTTATGAAATAAATTATAACTGATATGGATTTTTAAGATGCTTTCTTAATTTATCGTTATATATTGTTCTGTAACTTACAATGAGCTCTCACTGGATTAATGTCCTCCTTGGAATTATCCCTACCAACTACAAGTTTATTATATATATATCTCAGTAACTTTAACACTGAGATATGAATACATCTCTTTTCCCTTAGCAACTAGTCCTTTGAGTCATTAAGTTTAAAGAAAGTTTACAGGAGATGGCACAGTGTTGCCATATAAACTCGGTTACATTTGATCTTTGAGTACATTTGTGGCAGCCAAGTTATCCAACCTTTGCTGCTGTTTATTGGCGTATTGTTGACATAGGATCTGTGACACCACAAACTCTGGATTGAGAAAGACTGATCTGCACATACACCTGGACCATAAAGAAGACATTTTGCAAGCTGTCAGAGACAATCAATGTACCAGCACATGTCAAGTGGCCCTAGCATGTTGTACATCTCATAGTACTTTATGGAGGGTACTTGAAAAGCAGCTCCTGTATCTGTATCATTTACAATATGTGAAGGGTTTTTCATCCTCTGGTCACTTACAATGGTTTATTGCACAGTGGTACAATACATGTTAGACACCAGCATCAGTTTATAATTAATGTGTAGACTGGAATTGTAGGTGACTGTCTGGTAGGTCCATATTTTCTTCCAGTACATCTTGCAGGAGCTTTCTACAGGACTTAATTTTGAACCTGCTAGAGGATGTATCCCTGCTAATATGCAGATGCATGTGGTTCATGCATGATTGGGCTCTAGCAGATTTTAGTTACATTGTGATGCACTGGCTGACATCTACCATCAAAGATGAATAGATAGGGGAGGACAGGTTCCATGGGTTGAACATTCTCCAGACCTCACTCAATCCTTTGTAATTTTAAATGTGGTGCCACCTAAAACAATTGGTTTATGAAGCTGATATTAATAATGCAGAGACCTCATCAATATGTCATAGGGGCCTGTGAAGCCATTTGACAATGTGTGAGAATATTTGAAAGGGTTAACCAATCAATGATCAGATTGGTACATGCAAGTGGAGGACATTTGGAACATTTGTTATGAGTTAGTGAGTTGAGGTATAAAGATTACCTTTTGGACATGGGTTTATATGGACATTTTACCTTGTTTTCATAACAGGAAACCGCCAACCCCGCGAAAAGAAAAGGTTTGTAAAAGTATTTTTGATACACCTTGTGTGTGTGTGCATTAATGTTTGCCCAAGAGCCACTACAAATGTAACCTTCTACCTCAAGTGGGCCACAGGCCTTGTAAAGGGTGAATCTCATTTCAAAAAAAAAAAAAAAAAAAAAAAAAAAAAAAAGTAGATGGTTACTGTGTGATATTGTATTAGGGTAAGAAAGGGCAAGAAATGAAGTTCTTGGGGCTATACAGGAAAGTCTTGAAGAGGTCAACATTTAAATAGTGAATAACATTTCAGAGTTCAATCAGAGACATTAGAATATAGTGTGGAAGTAGACTTTATTCTGAAAGAATCAGAAAGTCAATCCTAAACAGGAAACAAGGGATAAACATCCACTCCTGTTCAAAAGACCAGGGAGCAGTGTGAACAGGACTAAATTTATTGGGAGAGGAAAAAAAAAGGAAATAGTAAATAAAATTTCAGAGTTCTAGCAAAGATGTCAGAAGTAGAGTGTGTATATATATATATATATATATATATATATATATATATATATATATATATATCTCCATATAACCATTCTAATAATGGCTCATTGAGCTGAAAGCTTAGATCAAGGAACAGCATCATAAAAAAAAAATATATTGAAATGGGTTTTTATTTTCTCCCAAAACTAAAGCCACTATATGAAGTCTAGAATGGCTCTGGATAAAATATTGTTGTCTTATATTTAACAAAATTATATATATATATATATATATATATATATATATATATGGTGAAAGGGTTAAGTTATGCACAAATGGAAATAACCCAGACATTTCATAATTACACAAAAATATCATGAAATACTAAAGAGTAAATTTACTCAATAAAATAGTCATTGGCTTCAACCACAGACTCTAGACAACTTTGGAATCTCCTGCAACTCTTCTGGATGGTCTCATTGTTTGAGGAAATTCATTTTAAAAGAATCAAATATGCATCATACATGATTGACTAATGAAAACCAAGCACGAGTAAATATACCAGAATTTTTCTTACTTTTTCTCCATACGTGCATCTCTGATGAAGTTTTAATAAAAGTGAAACATGTTAAATTAATAAATATTTCCTATTTGCTTTTTATCTTATTGTTGGATTCCAATCTATTTTTGATCCCAACTCATATATATATATATATATATATATATATCTATTAAGATTTTAGACATATTTCTCTGTGGCAAATGAGTCATTCATTTGATATCAGGAAGAAACTTGGAAAGGAAATTCCTTAGTTCCACTAGTTCAAACATCCATTGCTATAGGATCCAAAATGCCAGTGTTGATTCATCTTTATTCTCTTCACATTTGGCAGTTTCACTTGACAGCTTCCTTCCTAGAACTATCACCATATGCAACCATGCTGAGCAGATATGAATTACAGTTCTGAGGAGAGAGCACATGATCTGATATTATCACCAATTTGACAACTGTAGTTTTGCAGAATAGACTCCCAAGTAAATGCTTTCCACAATCACTACTATCTTAACCTCTTCAAGTTTTAGGTCAACTGTTATCAACCTTACATATTGTTATGGCAGACTTCACCACATTTACTTAACTCAGATTAGGAAACTAAACCGACATGAAGAAAAAGAGGATAAGCCAAAAACATCATTAAACATAAAATTTGTATTTAACGATGTACAAACAAAGATGTGAAAGAAAAGCATGCATTGAATAAAACAAGAGTTGTCTCTTTAACTATCAATTTTTCCAAAGTTCACTGAAAGAAATAAGGTTGTAATAGTTTGTGGTAATAAATGTTTTCAACAGTTTTGCTGTGTAAGAAAAAAAGATTATGTGAGTATAGGGAATATTCAGCATGTGAGTGATGGTGTGAGTAAGAAGATTGGCGCATGATTTCAACTGTCATGGATTTTTGTGGCAGCTGAGATTTCACTAATTTACTAAGATTTCCTTTGCTTATATAGGTTATCATTGACTCCAAAAGCACTGTGCAGGAAGAATCACTTCACATGCAGACAATCTGATTGGTTGGCATTGACCTATCAGCGAGTGAGCTTTGGGGAGACTCATGAAAAACTTCTGGGATCTGATTCTCCCAAAACTGCACAAAATCAACTACATGAAAATACAGTGATTATAAAATTGTCGCATTACACAGTATTGATTTATTATCCAATGAATACTTGTGGTTGTACAATTTGAATTTGCATAAGTATGTATGTATGTGTGTGATGATAATGATAATCATCACATCATCATAAAATGCATTTCTTACCCCCACCATTTATGTCTTTATAACAATTTCATTCATTAACCCTCTACCTTGAATGGCTCTTGGGCCTTGTATTTGGTGATCAATAGCACAAAAAAAAAAAAAATTGTGGGTTATATTTTAAGTAGTCTTTTGTACCAAATACTTCCAAAGACAATTTATCACCAAATCTCCTGAAGAGTGGATGTCATTCTGAATAAGCAGAGCGTCATAAGTGAAAAAGATTAATTCATTCTGTTTATTATTAATGCCTTCACTTTTGATACTGAGCACGAATTACAAAGACTGCTTGCCTTAAAGACATTATCTTTCAGAACTACCATGGTGAAGTGATGAAATATAATTTTTGTTATAGACAATGTTTTTTAAAGTATCAAGTATATAAATAATATCTCAAACAACATTTTCCTAAAAGATTCAAGGGTTTTTTAAAATTTCATCAAGGTTGTTTTGCTAATATGAATACATAATCACCATTTCAAACATAGATTTGGCAAAACTGTTAAAGATTTTATCATCTAAGTGAGCCATATATTTTCCACTGTGTCCTTCCTTCCAAATTTCTTTTGCTTGATCTCTCTATAAAGAATTGTAATATCTAGTGTTTTTTATTTTTATTTTTTATACCTTTTCAATCATTGCCAGCAAAGCTAATTCATTCTTCATCTCCATCTTTTTATATCATGAATGTTGGACATATTTTGTCTTTTTACTTATTTTTCTTATTCATTTTCCTCTAGCTTTCTTACATCCTGAGATGTGAATCAATGTCATTTTTTTAATTTTCTATTTTAACAGAATTACAAATACATTTTTAAGTAAGGTCATTTTCAAATAAAATCTGCTTTATGAAACACCCAGTGATAGCATACAATAATAATCACCAAAAAATTATTCTATAGCAAGTGTCTAAAAACAAAATGGATAAAAAGTTAGATTTATGAAAATCCATACAGGATTGAGCTAACAAGCAATGGCTTGCAAGATTAACTCAAATTTGACAGAAATAATTATGGTACCATCACCTACTTATTACAAACTTATAATTTTTACTGGAAGATCATTACTTTAAACCAAAGTCTGAATACTTGTTACAGAAAAAATATTGACTTGTGACATTTTAAAATATATATTAACTCCTCTCTATAATATCAATGTTTGTTTTTGTTTATTTAGTGGCATATCAACTCCTTATGAGTCATTAAGTGCTGAAATTTAATTTAATTGTATTTTAATTCTTGGAAGTATTAGTAATTTCTTTTGCAAAAATGTATTGCTGGTAATTACTTTTTTTTTGGCTATGAAAATGTATTGCTAATATTTTTTACTATAAAATGTTTTATACTTTCATAATGTTTTGATCCCAGTTTGGGGGTCAACTGCATGCCTGTAGATGGGACACTAACAAGTGCTACTGCCCCAGGTCAGGTGGAACTGGGAACAACAGCCATCAAGAGGTCATTCCTTGCTCTTAAAAACTTCCCAGTCAGAGGCCTTGCTGCTGGATATAGTTTATCGTCATACCCAGGATGGATCTGCAATAATACTTCCTATAGTATTAGTTAAATTTACAATAAGAATGATCTTGATTGAAAAATCAACATTCTTCACGAAGTGTTCCAAGAGGTAGGACTTATGATAAACCTTTCCAAAACACAAACTACAATCTGGAATTGGAATGAAAGCAACTGTTCAGATCATTGATTGAAAATGGCTTCAAGTGAAAGAATGAATGTTTTAGTTCTTAAAAGATAGTTTTCTTTATATCAGATCTTATAGACTGGCACTACAGAATCCCAAAGGTCTTTACCAAATAACAAAAAACATATCAATTGAAAATAGCAAGAACTAAAATGGATAGCACATGTAACCAAAAAGGAAAAGAACGATATCTAAGTTTTGATTTTTCACACTACTTTAAACAAAAGTTTAGGAAGAAAATTCCTGTCAATATAAGAACAATACTGTGAATGTGAGAAAACTATAGATTATGCAAAAGTGTTTGATAAAGTATGTCACAAAGTATGGATACAAAATGAATTCAAGAAATATACAAAAACTGAAAGATGTCTAAGACAAGGGTGTATCTTCTCACCAGACTTATTCAAATTATACGAGATGATTCTAAGAGAATTGAAAATGTGACTGGGATTCATTATTGGTGGCCACAATCTTAACATCATAAGATATTCAAATGACAGTGTGTACATAGCAAATATGCAATGGAATCCACAAGCACTCCTATAGAAGATAATGAAGAACGGATTAAACATCAATTGCGGGAAGACAGAATGTATGGCTGTTTGCAAAAGGAATAACTAATAATAAATGCAAATTACAAATTGGAGATACAAAAACCAAAAATACAGAAATTTAAATATCTAGAAAGTGTTAGGACAGAAAGTGCTACACTAAAATCTGAAGGAGTATCAGGATAGGGAAAAATGCCTTCCAAATGCTAAGCAAAGCATTAAGAGAAACATTTTGTTAGAAACAAAAAAAAAGAGTACTGAACATAATATCCGTCCTTCTATAGGGAAATGAATGCTCGACTGTCTCATTGCAGATGAAGAGATTTGAAGCAAAAGAAATGTGATTCTTTCCCCTAAAACTTGGTTGTTGTTCACTCGTTTAAATCCATGGTGTTCTCAGCATCCTTCTGTAGAACCACATTTCTGTGCTAGAAATGTTTGGAAACCCTACATAAAAACCATGTACTCATCCAAAAATCAAATTACCTTATAAGGAGAGGTAAGTATGAACTACCACCTTTACCAGGTCAGATATTAGATAGTTGACATTAACAGTTTTATACTAATTTCCTCAAAAGATATAATTTTGAAAAAAACTGAAGTTATTATGTTCACAGATAGATTTAAGCAAACTCTTTGGAATAATGATAATTTATATATGAAAAAGTCTTGACTCACAATCCAGAGGTTTCAGTATTTGAGTAGAACTTTAAAATAGTCTTTTTCTGGTTATCTTTTTAAACATAAAATCTCATGGCCCCACCAAACTCATGCGAATATCAAAGTATCATAGGTGAACTCCAGGACTGGTGCCCCACCAATTTTATGATGTAGCCCCCTCTGAATCTATGATACAGGGCCTCCCTACTCTACTACATTGCAATTTTCATAAGATATTATTCATATAAAATACAAATTTTAATGTAACCTAATTACGTACAATAATGCATCATATGCAATATAGGTGAACAATTCAACTAGAAAAACTGAAAATGAATACAACATATCTAAATACAAATTAGAGACATGTTATAATAGATTATTCCATTTTAAATATATGGTCAATGTTTTGTGGCATTTTTTAGCATCAGCTTGAGATGTTTTTGTTAAAAAGGTGAACAATTATAACATTCAACATTATTGATAAAAAAAAAAATTAGTGAATTTTATGTAGTTTTTTTTTTCAAGACTTAGCATGAGCAAAACAAATTCATGGATTTGGAAGTAAAAAAAACTATCTTCAAAATCTATAAAAAATTTTCCTCCTTTAATAGTCAGTTGTGTTTAGTTTAATTTGTAATGTATATAAGTGTAGGTAGAAGAAAAAGCAAATACTTGATGAAGTAGCAAGGACCACAAAGCATTGCTTATGACTCCAAATCAGGCTTGGATCACCTCCACCCTTGATTGTTGGGAGGCAGTGGTTGTATGTACTGAGCCCTGATAGACTGGACAAAATAAACTTGCAAGATGTTAATTCAAAATCGGAAAAGCAAGAAACATTGTTTATGGATAAAACATAAAAGATCCAGAAATCAAGGAAAGATATACATTAAAGCTGTTTGTCAATCAATGCCAGAAGGACAGAGTCAAGTGTTTGGAACAATCTAAAAGAGTAACAGACTAGACTATTTTCCAAGGAGAAGCAGATGTTGTGGCTCTTATAGAGACAACTTAAATCAGAAAAAAAAAAAAAAAATCAGTTTTTATTTTAGCTCAGAAATACAGGTTTATAGAGCACCTATTTTGACAATTCCGTTTTATGGCTCAGAATCATGAAGCCCATGTATGTACCATATCAATCAGCTAGATTTATTTCATAAAAGTTGTTTCCATGCAATCTGTTGTGGAGTAGTTTTCACAGTGGAGGCTTGTATTTCTATAAGTCGTCCTAAATTAGGTTCGACGTACAAAACATTAGGAACTTGGAAAATAAGAATTAATGACACAGCAATCTAGTTGTGATGGTTGGTACTTCAATGTCCGATATCGTCTGACACGCTCAACACCATTGAGCCGAACTGGCAACTGCTACAACTACTTATCTGCGAGAGAGTCCATTACAATAGAATAGGTAATATGGCATGACACAATCTGTGGTTATACTTTTGATGATAGGTTGTCCAATGATGATCTTGCAAAATGCAACATTGGCGGAATTGAGACCTTCTGACTCACAACTTCAATAGGCTTGTCATGTTGCAAGGATGAGTGACAACAGAATACTCAAGGTTGACATATATAACCAGCTTCACAGTGAACAAAGCAATGTTGGATGGCAGTGGCAGAGGCCATAAAGAAAAGCTAAAGAGCTTAAACTAAATGTTCTCAGTTGTCAATATGCCTCATACTAACTTTGAGTTGCCCTGAATAGAGTGAACTGAAGATACTAACTATATTATATACTATATTGACTGGAATTTATGAACTCAGTCATACTGACCAGCTAAGAGATGAAGGACAACAGTGAAAACATCAGGAAATGTTCCTGTTGCAATGTCCCAAGATCCTCACTGTTACACAAAATGTGTACTTGTATGCAGTGGACTGGAATCCCACATACAATATAAACATAAAAACTGATTGAGGTTGCCAAATACATTGAAATCAATGGGAGAGTCCATCATATATAACATTAACAGAGAAAGAAAGATAAGCTTTTTGAACTTTATTAAATACTATCACTTCACAAAGTAAGATATATTCACTAATTGATTTTAAGTGAACATTTCATTCACAAGTTGCCTTGTTATAGTTAAAGAAAATTTTACAAATAGATGCCAACTTGTTGAAGGCCAAGTAAAATGCAAATTTCAAACACTTTTCTGCACTATATAAGATGCTATTCCTAAACAGAACTATTTGAAATGAAAATCAAAACAAAACAAAAAAAATCATTCCATTTTATTTTCTATCTACATTGATATAGGTTACAAATTAAACTAAGTACAACTACTAAAGAATCAAAATTTTTTGTGGATTTTATCATTCTAGGATATTTTTTCTGTTAATTCCATAAATGATTTTTTCATTCTTCTGTACCCCACCAGCCATCTGCTTTGCTCTTTCATCTTAAACTAATTTGAGACTAAGTAGCAAGAGATGAAAATAACTGTCTCAAAAAGATACAACTTGTAACCTTGAGTATAGGTTGTAGATTTTTCAGGGCACCCACACTGCTACTGAATTTGATTTTATGGCAGCATTCATCAACTTAAACAAGGAGACCATCCAGAAGAGATAAAGGAGATTCTGAAGTCATCTGGAAGCCATGGTTGAAACTAATGGAGAGATTATACTGAATAAATTTACTTTTGTATTCCAAGATATTTTTGTGTAATTGTGGTAAATATATCTAGTAAAAAGAGCTGTCAGTGTTATTTTCATTTTTGTGTAATTTAACTTTAATTGGGTACAAATAAAGAGCAAACTTTGTTATTAAGAAAATTTTCAGTTCAGTTTAGCTTAGTCTGGATCGGGGTTATATAAAAGATTTTGTTGAATCTTCTACAGGAAAAGGGTCTGCCAATCTCCCTTAAAAATCAGCATTAAACAACTTAGCTATGCTCAAATATTAACTAATACCACTTGTGGCAAATACACACCTATTTCAACTAATAGACACTTAAATATTTTTGTTTTCATCTTTTATGATATTTAGCTTATGCTAAAACAGTGGGTAAGGTATTGGACGACTGGTGGGGAAAACATTCACTACATCACCCTTGACATTCCCTAGACACAGAGTGTCAGAGCTTGCATGTTGTGTGACAAGGTATGCATAACTAGCTCCAGACTGAAAAGACATGGTGATGCACAAAAATCAGGTACAGTAGTGTGATTCCATCAAGGTTGTGACAAACACATTGTTCATCTGTCACTTGTGTAACAAGACATGGAAGTTTGCAGCCATCCTGGCAAGTTACTTCCAGGCTCATGCTCAAGAGAGGTGTGAGGTGAAGAGCAAACATTAGGTGGCCATCACCTGTGAATATGCAGTGGATCATCATATATCTTTCAATAAATTTCAAAACCCATATAGAAACAGGTATTGCTGAAATGATTTATTTCCATATATTCTAATTCCATCCAGCAACTGAAAAAAAACTTTATAATCAATATTTATTCACTAATTAATATACTTCTATCTAAATGGCTTGAGACCTCTTACAAAAAGGATCAGGAAAGACTTTTTAATAGTTTTAAGTTATTAGTTATTCATTTTGTGTTTGCTGATATTTAAAAAAGTATAAATGTTGGTGAATAATGTCTCCAATGCAGTTATAAAACTACTTTTTGTCTGTATAACTTTGAAAAGCAATAATCAACAAATCAAATAGATTACATTTTTTATTCTAATTCTCATCACTGCCATAAATCTATCTGTATGTGGGTTTTGATTAATTGCTAACTATGAAAACAAAGAGATTATTGCTTTGTTTCTTTCTGATTAGTGAATAAACATGGAGATTCCAAATCATTCCCTATACTGGCTGAACAAATGACAGGAGCATTGAGATGTTATCAATGATGATGGTTGGCATCTAGAGCCTGGCAGTGTTGAAGCTCAATAGTCGGCTTTTGTAGCGAGTCTGGTTTGCTAAGATGATGTTGTCAGCATCAAGGAAGGTTTGTAGCTGGGAGGTGTCAAAGCTGATATGTTATTTTGGTGTGTGGAGTCGGTTGATTAGTCTAGCCTGGGAGTAGTAATGGTTTTGCTGAGAGGAGAGGTCCAGATAGAGAGGAAACTTGAGACAACAGAAGTTTTACAAGTCGGTCAGTTTGTTATCAAAACTATGGACATGTGGCTGCATATTGAGAACATTAGCAATCTAGTCATGAGAACCGGGTTCAAATTGGACCCTAGTAGATTTGTTAAGGAGGTGATGAGTCTAATTTAATTTAGTTTAATTATTGCAAGAGTGAAATATTTGGCAGAGAAATACAGGAAACTGATTCCAGTCATTATATTGCCTTCTGATATCCACCAGCTTTGTTTCTTTTTCTTTTTTCATTAATTAGATGAATTATTCCTTCAGTTCTCTGTCCAGGGTTTTCTAGACATTGTTTTCTGTAATAGTGAATAGATCTTTGGGTTTTTTTTTTTTTTGCCATGTTGGGATTGGTGAGTAGAAATATTGGTTTTGGAAATAATATTTATCCAGGAAACAGGAAAATTTATTAAGAAACCCAAAAATAGGCTTCTGAATTGCTATGTAATATCAATCTTTCTATATGGCAGTGAATACTGGACAATTTTTAACCAAATAAAGAGAAAACCTGAGACAACAAATGTGGGTCTACAGAAGGTTGCCGAGAAGACAATGGACAGAGCTTGGGAGTAATGCAGAAATTTTATGCAAGATGGAAGCGAAAAGCTGCTTATACTTGGAATTAGAAAGAGACAGTGTTTCTGTGAATTTATGTGTATAAAATGTTCTGAACACCAGTAAGTTGATGAGAGAAACACTGAATCATATGAAGTTTCCATAATTATCAAAATAATTCCTATTGAAAATGACCATTGATAGTTGAAAGCATTTAAACATACACACAAATATATATATATATATATATATATATAGCATAATGAGAAGCCACGTATAATATGTATATATAGAAAAAGTTTCAAATTAAAAAATAATAATGTTTTATTTTATGAATATTTATTTATTTATATATATTTGATATTTCAAATTGTCCTCAATTTTTCAGAAATAACTGTTTGTTACAAATAAATTAAAATTACTGTTTGTTAGCAAGTAGTGTCCTTCGCAAGACGCGGAAGTCACGTGATATGGAATGTCACTGTTCGGATATTCCTAAATCTAACTGTCATAAATATTTTAAATGTTTTAAAAAAAATTTTTACTATATCTAAAAAAAATTGCTTAACTATTGAAATATTTATAAAGATTTAAAACACCTAAGTCCCTATTCAACCCTAGTTTATGTGTATTTAATTTTAAAATCCAATATGTTTCTTTTTTTCTGCATGTGAATGTGGCAGTAAAATCGGAATCTATCAATAAACATTTGCAGTTTTCTAATGTGTGTCCTGATTGATTGTAGGGTTTAGCTATGGGGGAATAAGGGTTGTTTTGACGTATTGTTTGTTTATGGTTATTGAAACCAAATCTAAAATTATTTCCAGACTCACCAATATATCCACTATTAGGACATAAGTTGCAGAATAAATAATAGATTACGTTATGGCTATCGCAGGTGAGGTTAGGTGGCTGTATCCTGATATTGGTGTTGGGTACAGAAAATATATTAGCTATTATTAAATGTTTGCAAACTAAGCAATGAGGTTTGTTACATTTGTAATTTCCTGATTGGTTTCTATTGTTTAGATATTTGGTAGAGGTGAGGATAGCTGATAGGTTAGGTGATTGTTTTTTTGCATTTATGGGTGGTTTATCGAAAATGTCTGATCTTGTTGTCTAATTGGAGGTTCTTGTAATCGTTTTTTAAATTGTGAATAAGTGTGTGGGAATATCGATTGTGGTTAAAAACCATGAGAATCCGATTGTTGTTTTTATTTTTCTTGTATGTGAGAAGTGTGTTACGATTTATCAGGATAGTTTTATTTAGTGTTTCTTTTATTATTTTTATTGGGTATATGCATTTTAGGAATTGTTTTGTTAAGTTATTAATGTTGTATAGAAAATCTAAATGGTCTGAGCATATGCATTTGATTCTTAGAAATGAGCTGTATACAATAGATTTTTTTAATTTAAAGGGATGACAGCTGTTAAAGTGCAGGAATTTATGTTGGTTTGTGGGTTTGTTGTATAGACTGGTAGAAAGTGTATGTTTGTTTAATTTTATCATAACGTCTAAGAAAGGTATGGATGTGTACGAGTGCTCCATGGTAACTTTAATTGTATCGTGGAAATTGTTGCAGAAAGTGAAAAGGTTTTTAATTTTTCTGATCCATGAGTCCATAGTAAGAAAATGTCATCAATATATCTAAAGTAATGTGATGGTTTATATTCTGAATTGTCTAGTATCTTCTTTTCTAGAATGTGCATAAAGATATTAGCATAACTAGGTGCCATTTTGTGCCCATTGCTGTGCCACTAATCTGTAAATAGTGTTTGTTGTTGAATTTAAAATTATTGTGTGTTAAGATGAAATTTATTAATTGGCATATATCTAATTTGGTAGTTAGGTAATTTTTTGTTACTAAGGAACTCATAGCAAGCTGATACTCCTTCAACATGTGGAATGTTCGTGTAAAGGGACGAAACATCCATCGTTACTAGGATTGTATCATGGTGGACTAAGTTAATGTTTTGTAATTTGTTGAGAAAGTCAGTAGTGTCTCTAATATAACTAGGTATGTCAGGCAATAAAGGTTTTAGGATATTGTCTATGTACCCAGATATAAGTTCTGTGAGGGTACCAATGCCTGATATTATGGGTCTACCAGGTGGCATGATTTTAAGGGTTTTTTTTTTTTTCATAGATGTTCTCTTCATTATTTGATTGTGTAATTTGATGTGGGTCGGATGAAAAAGTGTTAGGGTGTTTTTCTGAAAGGATTTTGGGGAGTTTATGTAGTTTTGGGATAGTGTAGAATGTTGCTGTTTTAGGGTTCTCAGGAATAAGATTTTATGGTATTTTTTATGTTGTAGTTCAGGTTCTGAGTGAGAAGTGATAATTCTGTTTTGAATGTGCTAGTTGGGTCTAGAGGTAAGGGTACATAGAATCTGTTATTTTGAAGTTGTGATTCTGCTTCTTTAATGTAGTTGTTAGTGTCTAAGATGGTTATAGCTCTGCCCTTGTCGGCTGGTATGATAATTATGTCTCAGGTTGTTTTTAAGAGTATAGATGGCTTGGTGTTCTATTTTGGATAAGTTGTATTTTTTTATCTGGTGTCCTTTGTTTTTTTAAGAAGTTATCCATGTGTTGTCTGGCTTTGTGGGCATATTGATCCAAGTGTTGGTTACGTCCGCTTGGTGGGGTCCATATATTGTTATTCTTCGTCGGAGGAAGTTTGGAGCATGATTGGTTAGCGCTGTTGTCTGTATTAGAAGTATGTTTGTTGTCTGAGAAATATTCTTTTAGTCTCAGTCTACGAAGGTATTTTTCCATATCGTAGCAAAGGTTTAGAGGTTTTAGTGGTTGTGAGGGGCAAAATGATAATCCTTTATTTAATAAAGAGGTTTCTCCTTGGGTGAGAGTGTATTTAGATAGGTTAGCGATGTGGTTGTCAGCAGAGGTAGTATTGGTGTAGTGAACATAATGAGATCTTCGTGGGATCTGTTGTATTAAATAGTCTTTCAGGTAAGTTATGTGTTGTAAAATGGGGTCCTCAGCAATTAGTTTGAGTTTTTGGTTTTTCAAAAATATACACTGTGTCAGTTTTTTTTGGTACAGGAAATTGAGTCCTTTTTTTACTTGAAAGTATTGAAACGGAGAGAGTGTTAGGTAGAGAGAATAACTGATTTTTTTAGTTCATGTAAAAAGATTTTTTAAAGTAAGCAGTGGTGTGCGCAAGATTTCTTAATTGCATGGATGTTCTGTTGTATATATATATTGGGCTTTTTGTTTTTGCAATGTAATAATAACTTTTAAGAATAGTAGTTTTGGTTATTGGAATTAATTCCGTATACACCAATCCTGTATATATTGATATATATATATAGAGTCCTGTGTGTGTTTTTTAAAAAAATAATTACGCTAAAATTCACCTTCGCACCTGCTGTGTGCCAACAGCTTAGTGGTAGAGTCTCCAAATGATGCTAATTCAGCCAAGTTTTGATCATAGCTAGAGGCAACCAGACATCTAGCCACAATGATGAGCTGTGATACAGCGAAACAGTGTCTGTGGATGACAATATATGTTTTGAACAAGAAAAAAAAAAAAAAACACACATTTTTCCTTAAGGTAAACTTTTCAGTCAACACCTCATGAGAATTGTTGGCAACCTAAATAAAATAATGAAATTTGCAAAGTGCCAATGATGAGGTGTTGGCCAAAAACGTTACCCTAAAGAAAAAAAACTGCAGTTTTCTTTGTTTCAAAGAATTTATAAGTTCTGTGGTATCAAATGTGTGTATATATATATATATATATATATAGTGTGTGGACAGAATTATTCACCAACTGAATATTTGTATATTTTCTTAGGAAATGCAAATATTTGCAAGTCCTTTCTGAATTTACCATTTAGTTAATTCTGTATTTAGTTTTGAATAATTTGCGCAATTTTACAAGTTTATTATATTCATAGTTATAGAGTATTTCTAAAAATTGGTGCAGTCCAAAATTATTTGCCTCTCTTATGAAAATTATGAAATAATATTGCTCTATGACAATTGTAATGTTTTTTCTTAATTTAACATTTAATACAAACACCCTTTGAGAATGAAATAGTATTGACCTGATTCTATAACATTCTAAAAGGTAATGAAGAAGACAATATGTCAGTGGTACAAACCATGATCTCAGTCATTCTGCAATCATGGCAAAAATGGCTGAACTTGACAAGAAGCTCTGAATCAAGATAGTTGATGCATACAAACAAGGTGATGGAAACAACACTTTCCAAATGTTTAAATGTTTTGAGATCAACAATTTGCAGCATTATAAAGAAGTACAATGAAACTCATTGTGTTGAGAATAAATTAAGGACAAGCAGAAAATGGTTCATTTCTGAGAGAATGGAAAGGAAAATTGTTAGAGAGGTCTCAAAGAATCCTCACTTAATGACAAAGGACATTGTCAATGATGTAAAGATGTCAGGGTTAAATGTATCGATAAAGACAATTACCATTTGCTTTCATCAAGCAGGACTTTGAGCATGTCTTCCAAGGAAAATTCTCTTAAGGCTAAACTCTTAAAATGCAGATTAGATTATACTGGAAGCCATCAAGAACATGGGAGTAAATATTGTAAATACTGTTTTATGATCAGATGAAACCAAACTAGAATTATTTGGTCACATGAACTCCTGTAACATATAGAGGAAAATGAATGAAGTTCACAAACCAAAAAATACCCTCCCTACAATAAAGCACAATGGTGGGAGAATTCTGCTCTGCAGATTTTTTGCTGCTTCTGGACCAGGAGAACTAGTAAGAGTCAAGGGTATCATGGATAAAGAGCAGCATTTGGCTATTCTTAAAAATAATATAAAACAAAGTGCACAAAAGCTATCTTTCGGGCATAACTGGATGTTTCATATGACAATGACTTGAAACATGGCATAAATTGTTACAAAATACTTTGATAATAGCAAAATTAAAATATTGGTATACCTCAAATTCCTGACCTAAATCCCATTGAAAATTTATGGGTATATTTGAAGAAAAAATAAAAGAAAAAAGCCCTTCAAATTTGGAGGAAATAAAAGCTACTGCCAAAGAAAATGGAGCAAAAATAATACACATCAGTGTGTGTAGTAATCTTGTAAGGAACTATCAAAAATGATTAAAGCCAATAATCAAGAATAAAGGTCACACAATTGATTATCAAGGCAGAAGGGCCAATAATTTTTCCTATGTTAAATGCTATTTTTGTATTAATGTTTGACACTAAAATAAAAATGTTGCTGTGGGCATTACTGCACATTCTTTCAAATCCATTATTTCATCATTTGTGAAAAAAAATACACATGATGTTTCCATGAAAATCTGAGGTATTACAGCTTTATTTGTAATCATGAATGCAGGGGGGTGAATAATTCTGTCCACAACTGTGTGTATATATAATTATTATTGGACAACCTTTAAATTCAAAACTAAATGTAGAATGATGGCCATGGTTAACTGTAAATAAATAGAACTGCCCAACAAACAGAAGTGACAAAGTCTGTAATAAGCAATAACAAAAAAAAAAAAAAAAAAAAAAAAGAACAGGGTAAAAATAATACAAAGCAAGCAAACAATATATGCAAGGCAAATTAATAGTTATAAGGCAAAGAGTTCAAACTAAGATTTAGGGTTGGCACACAAGAGAAAGTTTGGATAAGCAAATGTAGCATTCTGACTTCAAAACAAGTGACTGGGACTGGGTCATATGAAACAGAGAACTGGCCTGTTTCATTGACTAGGAAGAAATCCCAACATGCATTTGTGTGCTTCTGCCTGTAAGTGTTTTGCAGTCATTCCCACTTAGGACTGGAACCAACACCAAGCTCCTTAAAAAGCTTGAATAACAGATTGTCCTTTTCTTTTCTCTTATCCAATGCCACTATTAAACTGTCATCTTGATATAGGCCATGGTCATTTATGTATACAATTTTCATTCCATTAGTAAATATAGGCCCATAAGCTCTGGAATCTCTGCACCATCAAAAGATTGAGGAATTAGCATTTTACACATTTTCAAGCTATATATTTTGTGATAAAGTATTGACTTGCTATAGAATCAAACCTTACAGATAAAAGCATCTCCCATAACATGAAGTCAAATAATATGTTTACTGTAAGTTGATCCATTCTAAAGCAGTAATTACCCACATACCAAGAGGTACTGAATGCAAATTGTGAAGAAACTCCACAAATATAGCAATACTTGAAGCCAGGAAGAACTATGAGAAAGCTATATGCAATGAAGGGCTTAGGACTAAGCTATGTTTTAAAAAAACTGAAAATGTCTGGAAAGGGTAGCTGTCAAAAAAATATAAAATAAATAAATAAAAAGAATAAAAAAACATTTAACTCCACTTCAATTTAGAGGTGAGAACAAAAAATGGGAAAATATTCTTTTCTTTGTTAAACATTTCCTTCATGTTGTACAGAGTTTTCAGTAGAAATACTGTAAAAATGAGTATTATGCTCTGTGAGGATGATGTAAAAGCCAAATATATAGTTTATAATGCAATGTCATTAAATGAACATAATCTGGAAATCTGATCTACCAGACAACCTCAAATGGAGATTCTTTTGAGCCACTGTAGAGGCAGTGTTTATGTATGGTGTCACTGCTTGGACATTAACTAAAACCTTAGAGTCTAGGCTTGATGGAACCTATACTTGGGTGCTGAGAGTTATACTTAACATCTATTGGAATGGTTTGATTTGATTAATGATATATCAAGTTCTTATGAGTTATTTCATGCCAAAATTTAATTTTATTTGGAGCTTTGAAGTAATATGATATATGTTATTCTGCTTTCACAATGGAATGCATGGTAGATCATGGTCAGCTTTTGTGCACATACATGCTTGTGTGGATATAACTACTAGAGGTGGTAATGTGTGTGCTATAAGTTGTAGTTTAGTTGAAGTTATATCCTGAAAGAATTCTTTCATGTTAGTTGTGTGGTTGGTAGATTTTCTTTAGTGACATATCAATGTCAATGGATTATTTAATGCTGAAATCAAAATATTTTGCACACAATCTTGTGGCTTCAACTAAATATATATACTATAAATAATAAGTATTTTACCATAAATTGTTGGTAATTTATTTTTTTTAACTAAAAATGTATTGCTGGTATTTTTACAGTAAAAATTTATTTTCATACTCTTATAGTATTTTTGTTGGAACCACATCTCTATGGACCCATGCCTGATATTTCAATAATCTTACGTGAAGAGAATGCACTTTGCAGGAGACTGCTAGTAAGCAAAACAAGAACTTGCATGTCATTTACTGCTCTGGAGACCTAGCTATTTGGGGCAAGGTGGGCTGGTTACCCAGCAATGTTATGATACAGAATGCCCCCCCAATGACGATGCAGGACTGTGATAAGAAAAAAAAATACCTTTAGACCAACTACAAAATCCAAAGAAATGTAACGTTGAACAAACTGTAGCATATGTCTCAGCATACAAGAAAAATCCAGAACTATTTACAGAAATAAGAAATCTAGACCTACTTAACAAGAATGTTTTTAGTATATTATTCATTTTATCAATCAAAATAATTAAAAGCAGATGCCAATCAAAATCCTAAAAAACATATGATCCACATCCAACACAGGGGATCACAAAATGCAACAAAAAAAAGATTTGGGATTATGATGTCATTATAGAAAGAAACTACTACACTTTTGAAAACACTACAACAACATTAACAATAAATAAAAATTTAAACTGCAACTCCAAAAATGTGATTATGCACTTAAGTGCACAAAATGCAGCAAGTCCTATATATGTATCAGCCAAGCACTAAAGAACAGAGTTTCCCTTCATAAGAGCAACATCAAATTACCAGACAACAAAAAACTCTTTGTATCAAAACATCTACAAATGTAATCAAGGTAAATTTAAAATTATGCTAATATATCAAACAATTATTCTTACCTACGAATACAAGAAAAAAACTTCAGAGACAAATTTAAACCAGCACTAAACGTAACTCCACACAGCATACACATAATGGCCGAATACACTACGTGGACAACACACATACAGAAGTATCAATGGAGAATGAATATTGTGTGTGTGTGTGTATATATATATATATATATATATATGATAGATATACACACTAGCAAAAACAGACTACCTACAAGCACACACATGAACCCTATGACCCTACACAATATAGGAAGTGTGTGCGTGTGAGTATATAATTCCTTATAATAAGACAATATATATATATATATATATATATATATGTATGTATGTATGGAGAATGAATATGTATACACATACTAGCAAAACACACCTGCACACACAATACACAAAAATGGAGATAGGTCTAAGAAGATACAGGGGCCATAAGAACAAAGACCTCCTTTCTCTGGCCAATCCTAATTGTTTTATTACACCTTAAGCAGAATAATATTTTTACAAGTCCAAGAAAAATTTGGATTACTACTATGCACAAAAGACAATGGTTAAATATCAGAAAACATAAGGAAAATTAATTCCTTTTAATAATATGTGGAAATAACCACTCTTTGCCTGATGAAGGTCATGAGACCGGAAATGTGTAGCAAAAATATGGAAAATAAAGTATAATATATATTTAAAAAAATCCACATTATAACCAAAAACGTTTGTGGTTTCTCTCTTTTCTTTAAAATGTACACTTTTCTCTCCCTTATATTAAATAAATAAACAAAAAGAAACAAATATGAAACCTTCATAAATTTAACATACTTCACTTTTATTTAAGTTTTATCATGCATAAATTCATTTAAATGCCACCCTAATTAATAAATAACATAATTATGTGCGAAATACTTAAGGGGAGTTCTGATAAATATTTTGCCATCTATAAACACATGTCAAACACTATTATATCACCATTTTATATAAAATCCATACTTAAAGAATCTCAGATATGTCTTCCTGCTACCATAGCAGGTGTAACTTAAATTCTTTCATTGACACAAAACATTCCTCAAAACAACATATAGGCTACCAGATATAGATGAAAATGCCAAGATGCTCATTATCAATCAAATCATATATACACAAACTAGAATTGTGATACAAATACACACATGAATTATCCATACAAACTGCTTGACAGGACAGATACATTTAAGGTCTGCTTAACCAATGAAAAACAAACACAAAATAAAAAATACCAGAATTTTTTTCCCCACCAACATATTTCATTTTCAAAAATGTGAAATGTTAAATTTATAAACATTTCCTATTTGTTCCTTATATCATTGTCAGATTTTGAAATGTATTTGATCTCAATTCATTCACACATGCATGTTTTTAAAACAGCCACTTGAATCTGAGGATGCCAGCCTACTAGGGTGGCTAGCTAATCCCCATTGCAGATGCCTACTCATACATATTTGTATTTGTTCAACATCCATAGAGCCCACCTGTGATTTATACTGCAACTAGGCTGAGCAGACCTTAGTTACAGTTTCTGGGAGAAAGTGTGTTATCTACTGTGATCAATGATCTGAACAAGGCTAGCATGCTCAAACTCTTGGTCATGATGATTTGTGACTATGCTAGCACAGCCATCAATGGCTCCCAAGGATTCTGTCAATCCAATTTTACTCACAGGGCTTGGGTCAACATGTAGTATGGTTTTCAGGCACTTTCCAAAGATGCCACATGCTGAGATCGCCTCCTCCAATCCGATAACATCAAGAAGTCACCTTCTTGACAAACTGACCATCGTGAGATTCAGACGTGGGTCTCTTGGTCAGAAATGTTCTAATCAGTTGACCATTATATACATATATATATATATAGAAAGGAACAGCATGGCATTTATGTTTTAGTTGTATACTTTTTCTTCAAAGCACAGTTATATTTGAGATCTTACAGTCAATGTTTTTCAGATAAGATTTTGTGTGTCAGCAGATGTTATGGAGTTTGAATCAAATATTAAATTGTAATCAGGGTATGATTGTTTTTCCAACTTTAATTGAGTTTCAGATTTCGCTGTAAACTTTAATTATATCTTATGAATTTAAGTTTATTTAGAAACTGCTTTACACAGAATGTTTGTGTGCATTCAACTTTGAATATAGCAATCTAGTTTGAGGCATTATTTCTTTTTCAAAGATCATCTGTACAAAATAATACAAGCAGAAAACTCAGTTTTATAACTGCTTTGGGGACAATATTTACCAGCATTGTGATTTGTACATCCTTCGACCCAGACAAACAAAATAAATAGCTTTAATCAGTAGAATTTACAGCTTCTTTCCAATTACCCCTGGCTGCTAGTGTAGCTGTTTAATCCCCATACAGACACATGCATGTTTACCACCCACAAAACCTAACTGTATTTTATACTGGAACTGTTCTGAGCACTTTTAGGGAGAAGTGCATGATCTCATGTGATCATCAGTTTGAAGATTGTCACTTTGTTGAACAAGCTCCCAAGAGGATGCTTACCCTATCACTACAATCTTAACCTCTTCAATTCTTGGATCACCTGTTATCTGATACATATAATCTGTACTTACTCCCTCTTAGGTTTTTACAACAACCTCATTCAATAATCCTCTACCTTGAGTGGCTCTTGCACCTTTTATTGTATGAAAATTTAGTTAAAAAAAGGCCAGTATATTCAACCATGCTACCACAACCATTGATGGCTCCTGGATAGTTTTATCAAATCATTTTCATTCATAACACTTTAGTGGACATTTTGTATGGTTTTTGGTCACTTCACAAGGCTGCTGCATACTGATAGTTTCCCCAAGATTGATATTATCAAGAGATCAGCTCCTTGACAAATCTGTCATTATCATATATATATATATATATATATATATATATATATGTGTGTGTATGTAATAATGGCGGCCTGATGATTGCGTCCAGCATGAAACAGCCTCTCGCCTGTGAGTGTTGACTTCAAAGAGATATATATATATATATATATATATAGTGTGTATGTTTAAGTGCTTTCAAGTATCTGGTCATTTTCAATAATAGGAATTATTTTGAAATTTAAAGAAAAAAAAAAAATAAATCAATGTAATAACTTATCAACTTGCTAGTGTTCAGAACATTAAATTCACAGAAACACTGTTTCTTTCTAATTCCAAGAATAAGCAGCTTTTCGCTTCCATCTTGCATAAAACTTCTGTGTTACTCCCAAGCTCTGTCCATTGTATTCTCAGCAACCTTCTGTAGAACCACACTTGTTGTCTCAGGTTTTCTCTTTATTTGGTTAAAAATTGTCCAGCATTCACTATCATATAGAAAGACTGATATTACATAGCAATTCAGAAGCCTATTTTTGGGTTTCTTAATAAATTTTCCAGTTTTCTAATACTGAATAAATATTATTTATAAAACCAATATTTCTAATCACCAATCCCAACATGGCAAAAAGAAAAAAAATACCCCAAAGATCTATTCACTATTATCACTATTACAGAAAACAATGTCTAGAAAACCCTGGACAGAGAACTGAAGGAATAATTCATCTAATTAATGAAAAAAGAAAAAGAAACAAAGCTGGTGGATATCAGAAGGCAATATAATGACTGGAATCAGTTTCCTGTATTTCTCTGCCAAATATTTCACTCTTGCAATAATTAAACTAAATTAAATTAGACTCATCACCTCCTTGACAAATCTATTAGGGTCCAATTTGAACCTGGTTCTCATGACTAGATTGCTAATGTTCTCAATATGTCCATAGTTTTAATAACAAACTGACCAACTTGGAAAACTTCTGATGGTAAGCTCCTGGAGGACCAATCTAAATCACAAAGACCCTCACTGAGCCATGAGGGCTCCCCTCTCCAGCAACAATCACTGACATTTTAATAACCAACTGACTTCGCATGATGCTAAAATAGCAAGAAAGCTTGTTGATCAGACCTGAGGAAAGGAGTTTATCATCCACATTCAGTGTTCTGGGTGGTCAATTTGCTTGTCTCACAAATGCATTTGAACCAACCCATATGCTCTTGTCATTTGTTTAGCCAGGGTTGGGAATGATTTGGTATCTCCATGTTCATGCCTTAGCAAGAGAGAAACACAAAGTAATAATCTCTTTATGCCCTCATAGTCACCAATTAATTAAAACCCACATGCATATAGATTTATGGCAGTGATGAGAATTAGAATAAAATATTTGCAGTCACCTTGGCGATTCAGACTCCACAAGCATACTCCTGCTACCACTGTTTTGTAGGACACTGGCCTATCAGCTGCACCAGTCCCTCATCAAGCTTGACAACCAAAGCACCTTACCACAAATTGACCCGCCACCATGAACTCTATCAACCGATACATGCATCAGACCCAACGAACGACCATATCCTGTGACATCTGTCAAAACAACACAAGAAATTGGTCAAAGCATCCACACCCAGTGATCCAGATGACCAACTTCCTTGTCTCATGAATGGATTTGAACTGTGCCCATGTACCTTTCATTTTTTCAGCCAGTGTAGGGAATGATTTGGAATCTCCATGTTTATTCACTAATCAGAAAGAAACAAAGCAATAATCTCTCTACGTTTTCATAGTCACCAAATAATCAAAAACCCACATACAGATAGATTTATGGCAGTGATGAGAATTAGAATAAAAAATGAAATCTATTTGTTTATTATTGCTTTTCAAAATTATACAGACAAAAAGTAGTTTTATAACTGCAATGGAGACATTATTCACCAACATTTATACTTTCTTAAATATCGGCAAACACAAAATGAATAACTAATAACTTAAAACTATTAAAAAGTCTTTCCTGATCCTTTTTGTAAGAGGTCTCAAGCCATTTAGATAGAAGTAGATTAATTAGTGAATAAATATTGATTATGAAGTTTTTTTTCAGTTGCTGGATGGGATTTGAATATATACAAATAAATCATTTCAGCAATGCCTGTTTTTATACGGGTTTTGAAATTTATTGAAAGATACATGATGATCCTCTGCATCTTCACAGATGATGGCCACCTAATCACATTCACTCCGCACCTTGCATGTCTCTCATGTCAAAGGTGACTTGCCAGGCTGGCTGCAGACTTGCATGACTTGTTACACAATGACAAACAATATGCTTGCTACAACCTTCATGGTGTTACACTGCTGTGCTTGATTCCTATGCATCACAATGTGCTTTGTCAGTCTGGAGCTAGTTGTGCATACCTTGTCACACAGCATGCAGGCTGTGACACTGTGTCTGGGGAATGTCAAAAGTGATTTTTTTTTTAAACCATACGTACATACATACACACACACACATATATATATATATATACACACACACACACAGTGCTGTTCGATAAATGTGACTCACCTGATTTTTTTTTTTAATTTACAGATTTTTTTCGCCTATTGTTTTTGGGGTCAAACTAATTTTTAATCTTAATATAAAGACCCCTTCCTGACCACCTAGTAAAAAAGTTTACTCACCCTAATGTATTCTATTGTTAATTATAATTTTGGATATGAGATCTAGGGAAAAACTGTACAAAAAAAGTGACTCGCTTATTTCCTGCAATTAGTAATCAATAGAAACATAACCGAACAGCTTTAAATAAAGAATAATAGAGGTACAATTTATTTATAATAGGTAATATAGTTCAAAATGTTTAATAATCTATGGGTCCTCCTTTATTTTGAATAACCTTTTCAAACCTTTTTGGCATTGACTTGATTAGGTTCTGGCAAATCTCATCTCCGAGCATTGAATTCTATTCGGATATGAAATTCACAATCAAATCCTCTTTGTTGCTCAACTGCTTTCTTCAGAGCCTGTACTTTATAATGCTCCATAAGTTTTCTATGGGGTTGAGGTCAGGAGATTGGGGCGGCCATGTCATAACACTCACTTGCTTGTCATCAAAGTATTCCTTCAATTTTGATTTGTGACAGGGAGCATTATCCTGCATAAAATTGAGCTTGGTGGGGTCAATTTGAAGTCTTTCAGCAGAAGGGAGCAGACAAGACTAAAATTCTCTTGAACTACTCACTCATGAGGGTCTTTTCAATAGGTTTTAAGAAACCAGTTCCATGAAAAGAAAAGCATCCCCAGAACATACTGAATGGATTCTTGACAGTACTTACTGCTAAATTCAAAGAGCTTTTAAAGCATCTTCAGATTGCTTATCCTTTGAATTTAGCTCAACTTTCGTTTCATCGGAGAAGAGAACATTTAGTAAAAAAAGTCAGGTGACTCACTTTTATCGAACAGCACTGTATATAAAAAATGGTTGTTTTTATTGAAGTCAACAAGCCAGTGACTTATCTTGCTTTCTGATACTTATCTTATATTCACTTTTCTCTAGCGATGTTGTAGTCAAAGATTTCCCCACTGTTCTAGCATAAGCTAAATATCAAAAGAGATGAAAAAGAAAATAAATATATATATATATATATATATATATATATATATATATATATATATATATATATATATATACACACACACACACACGTGTTCATTGGTTGAATTAGGTGTGTATTTGCCACAAGTGTTATTGGTTAATATTTGAGCACAGCTAAGTGGTTTAATGCTGATTTTTAAGGCAGATTGACAAATCTTTCTTTTAAAAGATTCAACAAAATGTTTTATCTGGCACTGATCCACACTAAGCTAAGTTGAACTCCATAATTTTCTTAAAGTTTGGTCATTATTTGAGCCCGGATAAGATTTAATTTTGATTTTCAAGGTAATTGGGCTGGTCATATTTTTGCAATTTCTGTTTTTTTTTTTTTTTTACTACAGTTCCCTTCAAAACATTGATGACCACATGTTCCTTTTATTTATTTTCTGTGAATTAACATGCATTTATGGGAGTGATAATGTAGTTATTTCCTGTTGCTTTCTCCATGGTTTGACATTCAGATTTTTCCTTCTAGTAGATCTGTAACCACTGAAGTTTAGGGAGCCCAGATTAACTATTTAGCCCATAGTTGGTAGGGGAGAACTAGCTACATGCCTTTCCCAAGTGCATAAGTGTCAAAATAATCCAAATAGATTAGCCCAAGATTTGAACTCTGCTTGCCAATGTCCCTTTTTGTACCAATAACCATTATGCATCCTTCCAGATTGGCAACAATTTATTAAGTTTAGTGATAAGTAAATGGCAATCTTGAACTTTTGTACTTGCAAAGAAAAAAAAAAATGGTGTATCAAAAGCATGGTTTTTTCTATGACACTGATCTTATTTTAGCTACCTTCATTCCTCGGCAATGTTTAAAAAGTGATGATTCAAATATTAACAAAACCTAAACATATGAAAGTAAATTTATAAATTTATTTTTGTTCTTGAAAATTGACAAAATAAACAGTATATTTTTATTGCAATTGTTGGCAAAACATTGCTTAATTGCCAATTGATTCAATCACTAATTGCCATACTAAAATATATGTGTGTGTATGTGAACATTGAAGTCAACACTCAGAGGTGACAGGCTAGATGCAATCAGCCTGACAATTGTGTCTAGCATGAAACAGTGTCACCTCTGAGTGTTGACTTCAATGTTCACTTATATATTTACATATGCTCTATCTGATATTGAGCACTTTATCCCTAAATATAGCACACCTTAAAACTATATATATATATATATATATATATATACACACACACACACTTTTAAGGTATGCTATATTAGAGTTAAATTGCTTGATATCAAGGATGACCTAACGATTGCATTTAAGTATGGAACCAATTGTTGCCAGTGGCCGTTGACCTCAATGTCCACTTCTCTCATATATATATATATATATATATATATATATATATATATCTCTATCACATTTTTCTATCTTTAAATACCTTGTTTAGTAATTTAAACAATTCAACTGATTCGAAGTTCTTTTCATCTTTATTTTCCTTAAAACTTCTTTCCTGTTCATATGTTCCAACCACAGTATCTTCAGCATCCCAAAAGAGGAACATATCTGTCACAGAGCCTCTTTATCAGTAAAGAAATTGTACAGCATTGTATTGTTTTTTGTTTTTTTTTTGCTAAAGCCCCAAGAATCATTCGTGGTAGTTGGATACTGAAGGATAAAGTAAGAGGTAAGAAGTGCCATTTATAAGGATATGCAGGAAAGAACTAGCTAGACTAAGAGGTCAAGACATCCTTGGAATTTCCTCCTTACTAATGGAATAAGAAAGGAATGTAGATGATTTGACGGTGTATGTGGCATGGCAGGTCTTAGCTGTGAGAGTTAGAATTGGTGCAACTAAAGATCGCAGCTCATCATGAAGATTTTCCATGGAAATAGCATAGAGGGTATCAAGAGACATGTCACAATTTATCTGGGCAAAAGGGATTGAAAGATGAAAAATAATCACCTACAAGAACACGTAAACGTTTTTGAACTCTATCAAGATTGGAAAGTGAAGGTTTGCCAGTACCAGCCCAGATAGCAATACTCCATTTTTGACCTCATCTAGCTCTCATAAAAGTAAAGTAAAGCATAGCAAGAGAACTCAGGTACTTGCTGGAGTGGTACAAGGGACCAACTATTTATCGAGTATTTTTATTGATTGATCATATATACGAGTTCCGTTAGAGGTCTGGGTGGAGATTAACTCCCGATAGGCATTCAAGGCAAGGGCAGTCCCCTTGAGAACACCCGTTCATCATGAAGGGTAAAAATAACTATTCTTTGTTAAAAGTTTAAGATGTGAGGGTGATGCAACAAAAAGAAGAAATTGGAGAGTTAGGGTTCAAATTCCGGTTAGGTTTCTTACATTCACTTACGTGCAAATATACTTGGGAAAGGTATGAATCCATGGCTTCTCCCCCCAGCTATGGATTAAATAGGACTTGTGCCTGGAAAAAATCATTGTTATTCTCAAAAAATTGTTAATGCAATATTTATTTGAAAACTAATTAATCTTACAATCCAAAATATGTTGCCATTTTCAATATACCACAAAAGGTTGATAAGCAAAAAAAAAAAAAAAAAAAAATTAATGAATCAATCAATCCATGTTATTGATATCCATTCACTCTAAGTCAGCCAATATAAATGAGAGGGCATGCTGTGACATGACAATTATTACAAAGATTTAAACCTTGACAGAAATACCAAATAGTAAAACTGAGCTACAAACAGCTGTTTTACAAATACGTTTTTCCTTTCCCATGATCTAAATTCTTTGTGTTTATTTTTTTTCAAAGTTTATTCAAATACTTCTGAAAAAGAGAAAGAATGTTTTTCTGCTGTTATAACATTTATTTTCATTTACACATTTTGACTAAATTTGTACTTTATAATTTACTAACTATATAGTAAACATCTGCAAAGTCTTACACAAAGTCCTGAATTCTTCAATTTATTTATTTATTTTTTAACTATAAAGCATTTGTTCCATGATTTAAATTTTAAAAAGTTGGCTCTAAAGTGCCAAAATCCATAATGTTGAAATTTCTAAAACTGATTAAAATATCAACATAAAAGCTCTTAGCTAAATAAACATTTAAAAATTCTAAAAACTGGATGAAATATTCAAAGTAAAAAATAAAGAAAAATTTCCAAGTTCCAAAAGATAAGTACTATCTTTATTTTTGTAAACTCAGATTATTTTAAATGCTAATTTATTTTTTCTCTCAAATGTTTGAATATAAATAAATTCTAAAATACTTTATATGATAAACATGCTATTTATTTTCATTATTTGTATACAGGTTATTGCTCTCCCTTTTTTTTTTTTTTTTTTTTTTTTTTTAAAATCACACATCCCCAGGTATGGGCAGTGGAACAAGAACAGTCTTTCCCCATAGATTAAATAAAGGGTTCAGTTTATAATTCCCGGTAGGTTTGTACAATTGATATACACCAGAAGGCAAGACGGTACAAGGTCTAAAACTTTGTGATGACAACTATAGTGTGCATGTAAATAGTGTAATTAATGATAACTCCTCATCCAAGAAATTCAAACAGAAATTATGCTATTTATTTGCATAAACAAACTCATTCATTTCTCACGATGTAAACAGCAGAACATTTTTTTTTCTATCATTTAATGACACAAATTTTCAGAAATGGAAGAACTTTAAAGTTTAGGTTTTTTTTTTCTTCATCTAATTTACCTCCCTTGTTTCTATTAATAGATATTGGGATTAATTTCATAATTCCAAAAAGAGGCATAAATATAAAGCAAAAAGTATTTAAAATTAAAATTTAACAAAAAATTATTTTAAAGAAGTGCTTTGAATTAACAGTAACCAAAATATTTTTCAGTTTTTTCCTTTTTTTTTTTTTTTTAAAACAATATGCTACCTATTGATGGATGGAGAACATGTGGAGTAAATTATTTTGTTTATTTTTCTGTTATATGCATGTTTTAGACTCAATGTATTCAATGAAAAAATACAGTGGAATTTATATAGACACTGACAGAATTTCACTTTTTGAAAGCACAATATGTCAATGTGAAAATAGTGTAAATAATGATAATAAATATATATAAATAAATGAGATCTATTTTTAGTGAGATTGAGGAATAAGATAATATCACTGGAGGAAGAAGAAAAAAAAAAAAAAGGATAAAATGTCAAAATAGACATGTGAAGTAAGGAATTTGAAGGAGTTTGAATTTAAACTGAATTTAAACTAAATCAAAAGTCTTCATTTGTTTTTCCAAGTCTTTCTGTTCTCGTTTTCGAGGGAGATGTTTTGAAAACAACTTCAGCTGGTGCTTACAGATGACGATCAGCAAAGTGATTGCTTCTTATTGCAACTATCAACAGGTAAGACTACACACAGGTGTTTCTTCACAGGTGTTTCAGTATAAAGAAACAAAATAAAAGAAATGTTAATGAACAGATACTACACTCTAAAAATAAAAAAAAATAAAAAAATAAAAAAATGAAATTTTAAAAAGTCATTTGTTATCTTCTGTCTTAATTTATGTTCTTTTATTGTTCTCTTTCCTTAGTGTTTTTTTATTCTCACACACTCAATAATCCCTTGTGTCTTAGGGGCATTATTGCCTTACCTGGGGTGAAATGATTAAAATACTAATTAATCATCAAATGAAAATAAAACTATATAATCATACATATCTGTATGTATATATACACACACAATATAATAAACAAATCTATCTGTATGTTTCAGTGAAATGACAAAATTAGCATTACATAGAAAAAGAGTATAATATATAAAATAAGATTTCTTTTAAAGAATTCAAGGTAAAAATCAAGAAATCTAAATTAATACAAAGTCAAAAAGTATAAAATACATAAAAAAGATGACATTGTCCTACTTACCTTAGTATTGTAAATAAAAAAAAAAAGAAAGTGCGTTAGGATTAAACATACAAATCAACAAGCACACATGCAAAAGCATGTGGAGTGGCAAGGCAGTTAAAATGAGGGATTACAGGTGGGAACATCCCCGGTGTTTTCATCCCTTCTTGGCAACAGGCCATCTGGTCCCCGTTTCCGGGTCACGTGTGGTCAGCACACTGCTACTCCTTGGCCAGATGTGGTGTTCTGCCTTATCTCAAGCACCACCCCGAGTGTGTTTATAGCCGGCTTTTGTTGTTTAGTGATAATAACATGAAACCCACTAAATCTCTCTTCCTTCATTCAGCCATCACTGCATTGGCTTATATGACTGTCGTGTGTGTTGTAACGCACACAGATCCCATTGCGTTGCTATGGACACAAGCTTGCTAAAATCAATATAGCAGCAACAGCAGCAAGAGTTTGAGGAAGAGTGAAAGATAAAAATGCATAGAGATGGAAATAGTAAAAATAAGAGAGGAGTCAGAAAGTTTAAAACTGGAAAGAGAGAGAGAAAGCCAGAGAAAAAGAGAGAAAGCCAGAGAGAGAAAGCCAGAGAAAAAGAGAGAAAGCCAGAGAGAGAAAGCCAGAGAGAGAAAAGCCAGAGAAAAAGAGAGAAAGCCAGAGAGAGAGAAAGCCAGAGAAGAGAGAAAGCCAGAGAAAAGAGAGAAAGCCAGAGAAAAGAGAAAAGCCAGAGAAAAGAGAGAAAGCCAGAGAAAAAGAGAGAAAGCCAGAGAAAAAGAAAAAGCCAGAGAAAAAGAGAGAGAGAAAAGAGAGAAAGCCAGAGAAAAAGAGAGAAAGCCAGAGAAAAAGAGAGAAAGCCAGAGAAAAAGAAAAAGCCAGAGAAAAGAGAGAAAGCCAGAGAAAAGAGAGAAAGCCAGAGAAAAGAGAGAAAGCCAGAGAAAAAGAGAAAGCCAGAGAAAAAAGAGAGAAAGCCAGAGAAAAAGAGAGAAAGCCAGAGAAAAGAGAGAAAGCCAGAGAAAAAGAGAGAAAGCCAGAGAAAAGAGAAAAGCCAGAGAAAAGAGAGAAAGAGAAAAGAGAGAAAGCCAGAGAAAAGAGAGAAAGCCAGAGAAAAGAGAGAAAGCCAGAGAAAAGAGAGAAAGCCAGAGAAAAAGAGAGAGAAAGAGAGAAAAGCCAGAGAGAGAAAGCCAGAGAGAGAAAAGCCAGAGAGAGAAAAGCCAGAGAGAAAAGAGAGAAAGAGAGAGAGAGAAAAGAGAGAAAGCCAGAGAGAGAGAAAGCCAGAGAAAAGAGAGAAAGCCAGAGAGAGAAAGCCAGAGAAAAGAAAAGAGAGAAAGCCAGAGAAAAGAGAAAAAGCCAGAGAAAAAGAGAGAAAGCCAAGAAAAGAGAGAAAGCCAGAGAAAAAGAGAGAAAGCCAGAGAAAAAGAGAGAAAGCCAGAGAAAAAGAGAGAAAAGCCAGAGAAAAGAGAGAAAGCCAGAGAAAAGAGAGAAAGCCAGAGAAAAAAGAGAGAAAGCCAGAGAAAAGAGAGAAAGCCAGAGAAAAAGAGAGAAAGCCAGAGAAAAAAGAGAAAGCCAGAGAAAAAGAGAGAAAGCCAGAGAAAAAGAGAAAAGCCAGAGAAAAGAGAGAAAGCCAGAGAAAAAAGAAAAGCCAGAGAGAGAAAAGAGAAAAGAGAGAAAGCCAGAGAAAAGAGAGAAAGCCAGAGAGAGAGAAAGCCAGAGAAAAGAGAGAAAGCCAGAGAAAAGAGAAAAGCCAGAGAAAAGAGAGAAAGCCAGAGAAAAGAGAAAAAGCCAGAGAAAAGAGAGAAAGCCAGAGAAAAAGAGAGAAAGCCAGAGAAAAAGAGAGAAAGCCAGAGAAAGAGAGAGAAAAAGAGAGAAAGCCAGAGAGAGAAAGCCAGAGAAAAAGAGAGAAAGCCAGAGAGAGAAAGCCAGAGAAAAAGAGAGAAAGCCAGAGAGAGAAAGCCAGAGAAAAAGAGAGAAAGCCAGAGAAAAAGAGAGAAAGCCAGAGAGAGAAAGCCAGAGAAAAAGAGAGAAAGCCAGAGAAAAGAGAGAAAAGCCAGAGAAAAAGAGAGAAAGCCAGAGAAAAGAGAGAAAGCCAGAAAAGAGAGAAAAGCCAGAGAAAAGAGAAAGCCAGAGAAAAAGAGAGAAAGCCAGAGAAAAGAGAGAAAGCCAGAGAAAAGAGAGAAAGCCAGAGAAAAAGAGAGAAAGCCAGAGAAAAAGAGAGAAAGCCAGAGAAAAAAGAGAAGCCAGAGAAAAAGAGAGAAAGCCAGAGAAAAAAGAGAAAGCCAGAGAGAGAAAAGCCAGAGAAAAGAGAAAGCCAAGAGAAAGCCAGAGAGAGAAAGCCAGAGAAAAGAGAGAAAGCCAGAGAAAAGAGAAAAGCCAGAGAAAAGAGAGAAAGCCAGAGAAAAAGAGAGAAAGCCAGAGAAAAGAGAAAGCCAGAGAGAGAAAAGAGCCAAAGAGAGAAAGCCAGAGAGAGAAAGCCAGAGAGAGAGAGAAAGCCAGAGAAAAAAGAGAGAAAAGCCAGAGAAAAAGAGAGAAAGCCAGAGAAAAAGAGAGAAAGCCAGAGAGAGAGAAAGCCAGAGAAAAAGAGAAAGCCAGAGAAAAAGAGAGAAAGCCAGAGAAAAGAGAGAAAGCCAGAGAAAAAAGAGAGAAAGCCAGAGAAAAAGAGAGAAAGCCAGAGAAAAAGAGAGAAAGCCAGAGAAAAAGAGAGAAAGCCAGAGAAAAAGAGAGAAAGCCAGAGAAAAAGAGAGAAAGCCAGAGAAAAAGAGAGAAAGCCAGAGAAAAAGAGAGAAAGCCAGAGAAAAAGAGAGAAAGCCAGAGAAAAGAGAGAAAAAAAAAGAGAGAAAGCCAGAGAAAAAGAGAAAAGCCAGAGAAAAGAGAGAAAAGCCAGAGAAAAGAGAGAAAGCCAGAGAAAAGAGAGAAAGCCAGAGAAAAAGAGAGAAAGCCAGAGAAAAGAGAGAAAGCCAGAGAAAAAGAGAGAAAGCCAGAGAAAAGAGAGAAAGCCAGAGAAAAGAGAGAAAGCCAGAGAAAAAAGAGAGAAAGCCAGAGAAAAAGAGAGAAAGCCAGAGAAAAGAGAGAAAGCCAGAGAAAAGAGAGAAAGCCAGAGAAAAAGAGAGAAAGCCAGAGAAAAAGAGAGAAAGCCAGAGAAAAGAGAGAAAGCCAGAGAAAAGAGAGAAAGCCAGAGAAAAGAGAGAAAGCCAGAGAAAAAGAGAGAAAGCCAGAGAAAAAGAGAGAAAGCCAGAGAAAAAGAGAGAAAGTGAAAGCGAGAAGGAAGTCAAAGAGAAAGGTATAGAGCAACAGCATGAAAGGGAAGCAGCAAGTTGTAGAGAAAAAGCTTAAAAACAAAGTAGTAAAAATAGAGAAAAATAAGAATGAAAGAGGTGAGAGAAGTTGTAACTTTAAGAGAAACAAGCATGTAAAGTTGGTGGGGATGAAAAAATGATGGGAAATTTTGAGGAGAATAGAAAGCAATGTGCAAAAAAAAAAAAAAAAAAAAAAAAAAAAAAAAAAAAAAATATTAATAAAGACAATGAACTGGTGGGTGGGGAGAGAAGAATGGC
>CAHIKZ030000446.1:3972500-4140000 GCA_903632075.3 Acanthosepion pharaonis | reverse complement strand
ATCCTCCTCACTGTTCTCGGATTGACATCCAAACACTCTGAAATGTTCATATTAGAGCTACTGGCATGAATGCCAAGTAATACAGAAGGCTATTTTCAAATTTCTGACAGAGTGAATTGCGTTTTGGCACTCTTTTTTTCACAGGGTCTTCCACTGACCCTGCTATACTGCACAGTTGACAAAAATCAAAAACAATTGCATATGCACAAAATTAAAAATATAAAGTAGCAACAATTTACCTACTGATCCCTGTGTATGTATATCAAGATAAAACTTTTTTTTTGTAATTAAATTCATCCCAAGCAAGGCATTTAAGCCATGAAGACACAAGGGGCTTACTGGCTGTGAAGGAATTTGAAAACATTAAGGAGCTAGCACAATAGACAGTAGATTACGATTAACATTGCATTTAAATTTTTGAAGATCAAAGTTGGTCAGAAAGCATGGAACCAGAAGAATTTTCCATAAGCTAGAAGTGCAAGAAAAGAAAATTAGCATAGAACTTATGATTACATCTAGTCAATTCAACTGAAATTGTTGAGAATCTAGAACTACTCTTACATTCATGAAGTCTAGGTACCACAGCAATGTGTTAAAGTATTTGTAGAAAAGGCACGGAACCAAATTTACAGCAGAGGGAAATGTGATTGAAGCTGAAACACCAGGTCAGGAGCAATAATATTGTTGATTCTTCTTTTGGTTTTATCAAGTGTTTCTAAATACGTAGCAGGAGAACCAGACAAAATGTGGCAGCAATATTCTAAGCATAGTTAAATGGTAGATATGCATGATAGATTCTGAGAATTGTTTAACATAGATAGCCATATTTGAGTAGATTCCCCATTTCTTTTAAATAGTAATGTTTTGGTTTACTGGTCTGAAAATGTGAGAAATCTTATTAAAGAAAAAGATGCTCTCTGGAAGGAATCAGACTTGCATACCCACTTTATAGGAGAAACCATCATTTAAATTGGTCAGATTGATAAAAAAAATCCTTGAATTCTTTAAAAATTGCGATGTTTACATTTTGAATGCAAAACTGAGCAGTTATGGCTTTCAAAAAGAATGAGCAAAGTTGCTTGCTTGATTATGAAACTCTTCATAGCCAAGTGATCAAACAAGTGTTTCTCCTGCAGAGTGGAATGCAGTTTTTAATCCTGCCAGAAGGTGCATTTTCTTTAATAAGTTATCTGGAATGTCTGAGCATGTAGACGAAATAAAATACTGTTTAAAGATAAAGTTAGCATCTACTCAAATATTGATATCCATTAAAAATAACATTTAAATTAATAAAAAGTATGTTGGGTTAATAAATAAAAAATATCTATTAATTCTAATATCTAAAAATTTATATAACAATAAAGACACTACAAAAAACACAGTACTCAATGTTAAATATAAAAATAAACATACCAAAAAAATATGGAAAAGATACCTATATTTTGCTGTTTTCCTGCAACTTAAACTTTCATTTGCTTGTACATTTTTTTTTGTCCAGTCACACAATTTTCAGGACAGGAAAGTCAGTTCTGTATTAGATTATTACCTTGCCCATATTATTGAGGAAGAGCGAGAGCTACCAGAAGATGGTCAAAAACACAGTTGTTTCCACCATGAGAATAATATTTAAAGTGTGCTATACAAGAACAGGAACTACAAGTGATACTAACAATTAGAAAGAGGTGACTGAAATTTCTGAGACACAATGAAGAAAGAGGGCTTGGAGAATGAAACAAGAGATATTGAAGTAAGAAGAAATTACTGCCATATCTGAACTGGAGATAACCAATCAACACTTCAACTTTGTGAAAGTTGAAAAGCAGCTTTGTAGGTGAGGAAATTATTTACCACTCTCCAACACCTTTCGTACAGCCTATCACTACTGTTATTTCAATGACAAATGTTTTGATAAGCTACATTCTCCTTTTCTATCAGTTCAGATCTTTACAGCTAAGACCCAAGCCATGTATACCATGAACAAACCATACTCATACAGTTTGTATTCTATTAGTAAAAGGAAGTTCCAATCTGACTGTTCCCCCCACCAAAGAGCTTTGTAGAAAAGACTCCTGAGAGGAGGAGTTTTTGTTCACCACTTCAGTAGCCAGGTATTGAACTCACAACCCTTTGGATCAAGTCACTGGATCCAACCAATGATTTTATCCACTGGGGCATGTGTCCTTGAATACGGTCTTATTGAGGCTACTGTAGTGGTGAACAAAAACTTGGAGAGTTGAGTTAAAGGGAGATAACTGAGACATCTGAAAGAGGCATGGCACGTGGAACTAGAACAATCTATTCAGATAAATGAAAAAAAAAAAAAAAAAAAAAGTTCAGTTCAAAATTCCAATCACTTGAAGAAGGCCAAAACATACAATGGGTGAAACTTTGTGAATATGACAAAGATGAGCACAGCAGTCCAGACAATGTAAATGTACTACCTTTGTCTGTCTGTGTAACCTTTTTAAGGATACAACAGTAAATAATTACAATACCTCATCTCAGAAATATAGACAAACATTCAATAAGTTGGTCATTTTATTTAAGCTAGTTTGGTTAAGACATTTCCCCACAGATGAAACATTACATGTCTGTCTCTCTTTGATTTATCACCATTTTGAGAGAAAATGAAGGCTATATTCTTTAGTTCCACCAGTCAAGACATTCACAGCTAGGGCCTGCCATGCCATGCAGACAGGATCTGCTCATCCTCATTCCCTTCATATTACAATGGTAAGAAATAATTTTCACTCAAACTGCTTCTTCTCTAGAACTGTCATGTTGGAGAACTGAATTCCCAGAAGGATGCTTCTCCAATCGCTAAAATATTAATCTTTACAAGTCTAGAGTTAACAATTATCTATCATACATATCTTGATAATATGCAACCCCCTTACTCCCTCATAAGCTCTTTCAACCTCATTTAGTAACCATGAACCTTTAGTAGCTCTTGGACCTTTTAAAGGGTGAACAATAATATTAAAAAATTTCAATCCTTGCTGGGTGGTTCAGTGTCAAAGTTAGTCCTTTATTTTATTTTTAATCCACAACTAAATATATAAGTCTTAGAGGACAAAAAATACAATAAATTAACAGTTTCAATGTTAGCCTTTGTGCTTGAATTATCACCAAGAATTTTATCATGACTACATTTCATAGATAGTTTATTTATTATGTTAATTATTAGAATGGTTAGCTAAACATCAGTTAATTACCAATTGATTCAAACTTTGTAAAATTGTAAATAAGGAGTTAATGCTCATATTTTAATAATTTAGTAAATGTTTATCAATTTATGAATAAAAAAAATGTTCATATTTCTACATAAATTGGTATTTAAATGTATTAGTTTTTATAATGTAAATATATTATTTTTGCAAATAAATAACTTAATAGTGTTTAATATTTTTGTTATAAGTTCTCAAGAACAAAAAAATGTATAAATTCACTTTCATCATAAGTTTAATTTTTATTCCAATTCTAATAGTCACTTTTTCAAACAAACACTGCTGAACAATGAAGTCCGTTGAAAAAGCAGTGTCATGGGAAAAACCATCCTTTTGATACTGTCTTATTTTTATGTTTGCCCAAAATGCTGTGCCTTTTCTGTTTATAAAAATTTTTTAGCCATCATCAGGAGTCACTTGTGATTTCATTTTTAATGCCATGTACCTTCATGAATCAGACAATTATAGCTTTTCACAGAATCCTTTTTTATCATCTGTGAATTGTCATTTCTAAGGAATAATACTGGAGTGATTCCCTACTGCCTTATTTACGGTTTTGAATTCAAAATTGTCATTCTCTTAAACCAGTTACCACCCAAATCTAGAGAGCCAGATGAAATCTACTATATGACTCATGGCAAAAGTGATGGATTCATGCCTTTATTTTAATAAAGATTTCACCTCAGGTGTCCTGTAACCAATTAGGGTCATAGGGGTACTGTAACCATAACACTGGCGTGTGTCATGCAATATAGCTTGAAGCCCATTCCATTTTGGGCTTGTTTTTGAATTCAAAGTTCCCTTTTTAGACTGGTTGCTACCAGAAGGCAAGAGCCTAATCAAATTTTCTATTTAACCCATAGCTGAGGGGAGAAGAGGTAATGTTTTAGAGAAAAGGGAAACAAAAAAGACATTTAACATCAAAAGGAGATGTTTGAAATTTTGGGGGTACATAATGAGGAAAGAGCACTTGGATAAATGATACTCAGAACAAATTGAATGCAAGAATGACAGAAAAAAAATTTGGTAACCTACCTAGTGAATTTGAGTAGATGGATGGTAGAACAAGGTTTAGCAGAGATAACAAGACAAAATTTATTAAGAGCTACAAAGGACAGGAAATTGTGGTGAGGGATAATTGTTAATGTCCTTAAAAAGGAACAGCATAGAAGACTGCCTGTTGCATGGAATATTGTTATATATCAGTGGACTCCATATTTCTTTGTAACCACCAGGTATGATTAAGTAATTGGGATGATACTTTCATCAGTAAAATTGGCTCCCAGAAAATGAAAGTTACTTATGATTCAAACTGATATTTCATTGCTAAGTGAAATGGGTAAAAACTTGATAGTTTTCTGACACTCAAAGAGTTGTAATTATGAAATCTGAAAATTCTTAACATATAGAACAATGTTCTGCCAGAGAGCCCAAAAGATCACATTCAATTGTGTCCTGAATTTTGATCCTGACTGTATCCCATCATTGATTCTTCATTTAGGACTAAGATAAGCAAATCAAATAATTATACATTAAAATAAAACAAAGGTTTTATTCATTTCTGGTAAGTGATTCATCTTAATTTTAGTTGCTTTTCATAATTAGATTTCTGACAAGTCATTTACTGATGACCATAAAAATTAAGATGAAAAAATACTAATGAAAAAAATATAATGGTTAACAATACTTCAGCCAATTCATAATATTACCTTTTTAATATATGTCTATATTTCTGAGAGGAGGCATTACACTGATCAGAATTATCCATATTCATAACATTTCGGGCATTGTTCACATGGCTCAGTGGATAAAAGAATTGGTTAAAGTAATCCAGTGACTTGACCCAAAGAGTTGTGAGTTCAATACCTGACTACACCAGAGGTGAACAAAAAAGACTTGGAGAGTTGAGTAAAGTGGAAATACTAAGATATCTGGAAGAGGCATGCCATGTGGAACTAGAACAATCTACCCCTATAGATGAAATAAAGGGTTTGGTTTTATCTTTGCCAAGCACCTCAACTGTCAGCTTCCTATGATCAATGGTTTGGAAAAAAAAAAAAAAAAAAAAGCACTCAAAGCCTTTTTTCATCATTGATCATAGGAAACTGACAGTTGAGATATTTCTGAACAGGTTTGGTGCCATCCATATGAAAGTCTCAATTTAACAATATGCACCATTGAAAACTTATATACATTTATTAAACAAAATACATGTTACATTATTTATTATAGTTAATTATATTTGACAATGCTTGATCATATAATGATAAAAATAGAAGATGCATCTTAATTTAATGAATGGAATTCAAGAAAGTCAAAGCAAATAGCAATTGGCAATGTTTAACCTATGAGAATTCAAATATTACTACCATAAAACAATCTGAGTAGATCCAATGAAAAGGAAGCTGAATTAAAATAAAAAAAAACAAAAAAAAAAAAAAAAAAAAACTTATTTACATTCTTTACATCTTGACTACTGACCTCCTCTTTGTCATTATGGAATACTGCTGCCATATATGGTCTGGAGCCCCTGCTGTTCATCTCAAAGACCATGACAAAATCCAGAGATGGATATGCAATGTGATTGGTCCTGATCTGTCACCTTGTCTACAGTCACTTTCTCACAGATGTGCCATTGCTTCCCTCATTCTTTTCTACAAATACTTTCATGCTAACTGTTCCAATAAGCTAATTTCGCTGGTTTCCAAACTGCATGAATTTAAGCAGGCTACTAGGTTGGCATCTCAGTCCCACCCTTTCACTGTCAAAACTTAAATGTAGCCATCCCTTCTACTCCAATAGCTTCATGTCTCCCACTTCCTGTCTGTGGAACTCCCTCTTATTTGCTTCCCTGATAGTGATTTTCTAAGCCCAGCTTAGGTGTGGCACAAGGCCAAAAGTATAGGGCACCCAGTGAGGATTGAACTCACTACTCAGTGTAATTGATATAGCAAGACAAGCTTTCTAACCATTACACCACATCAAGGTGCCCCTTGATTTTCTAAGCATAGCTTAGATGTGGCACAAGGCTGAAATTATGGGGCACCCAGTGAGGATCGAACTCGCTACTCTGCTGTATTGTTCTAACAAGACAAGCTTGCAAACCATTACTCCGCCTAATTCTAATTCCCCATCCTTCTCTTCATCTCTTACTCTATCATGCCTCTTTACTCTTGCTTCCACTCTCTGTAACTTCTTGCATGTTAGTGGCACACCTGTCTTGCTTGGAGTAAAATGCTAAAAAGGAAAGAGAAATGTTTTGGCCATTGTACCTTTCAGCCATCATCAGCAACCTACAGGGAATTCTGGACTGATTTTTTTAATAAGAGGGATCTTGTTCTACTCCCCATATGTATGGATAACTTGTCTAGTTCTTATTTTTACTGTTCAGAGTTCAAGTACAGATACCCCACCCAGAAATCTGTGACACCAAATTCCCAAAACACTTTAATCCACTAGACTATTGTTCTGTAAATGAAGTTCAGAAGGTACAAGGACCAAAACATGATAAAGATGAGGACAATGTAAATAGTGTAAATAATGATAACTCTGCATCCAAAAAATTCTGGCTGAAAAAAAAAAAAAAAAATACTTCATAATAGTCATTGACAAAAAGAAATCAATGCAACGTAATAACACTAATGGATACTGACAGTCTTAATAGTTGTAATGAAAGCAACTAAATTTGAGAAAAATAGTTGTCCAACATTAAATGGTCAAAAATACTTTATGTAATAAAAACTAAATCTAATATTACTACTTTGTCCAGATTTGTCATGTGACTAAACCCTGCTGTAAAGTGCTGTTCAGCAAATTTAGCTTGATAACCATTTCTTAAAGGGAATTCTGACCTCATTGAGTACTTCAACATTTCTTGTACCAACTCAAGCACAATTGAATGTCAGATCTGCTTTGTGGTCCTGCATTTTATGCCAATATAGGTTTGAGACCAGGTAAGGGGAAAAAAAAAAAAAAACTGATACAATACATGATAATATAGTGTCAACAATGTCATAGTTTCTGGGGGAGAGCTTTAATAGACCATTGAAAAGGTGACATCAGAAATCCGAAGTAAAAGGTGCTTACAAAATACTAAAAGTATTAACAGGAACATTTTGTCAGATAAAAAAAAAAAAAAAAAAAAAAGGAAAAAGATTGTTGAAATCCTATATAATATATTTCTTCCATAAAGTAGTGGATACTGGACAATTTTGTCACTGATGAAGGGGCCACAAGAGATGGTTCTATGGAAGAATATTAAGAATAACATGGATGGAACATATGAGCAAATTTTTAAAACTGATGGGAATGAAAAAGATCGATTTGCTTCGAGACAGAGATTCAAAAGAGAGTTGAAATTTCTGAGATACATAATGAGAAAGGGGCCTCAGAGAAAATGACACTCATAAGAAATATTGAAGGCAGAGGGAAACATCAAATAAAGTAACTAATGAGTTTGTATGAATGGCTAGCTGTACATAATTCATCATGACTGAGGGTTTGAGTGTGCTGGTGTTGTTCAGATTTGTTGATCATTCTAGGTAACATGTTCTCTCCCAGAAGCTGTAACTAAGGTCTGCTCAGCATAAACCACGCATTGGCTCTGAGGGTGTTGAACAAACACAAATGTGCCCGAGTAAGAGTCTGCAATAGGGATTGGCTGGCGACCCTAGTAGATGGGCGTATCTGGTAAATCACTTGAAATCAATTGCTCAAAAAATAATTTCTCAAACTATCAACTGCTCAAAAGGCTTGAAACCTGTGGTAAAAAAAAAAAAATTAAAACTACATTGTTTTAATATTTACTATAAGATAAAATACAACTTTGTTAACTGAACAGTTAAAATTAAAGAACGAGTACACTTATATAGTAGGTCTTACTTTTTTTTTCTCGAAAGGCAGTTTGCTTGAAAAACCTGTGGTTAAAAAAAAATAAAACATGTGCTAAGCATTTCCTTTTTTTTTGCACATTTCACATTTCCAGTAAATCTTATTGTTCACCGTTTTGTCCTTAATATATAGATATCCATCCAAACAAAACTTTTCCTTTTTTGCTCTCTAAAGTTATGTCCATCACTAGGGTTCGAGATCTCCAAAATTACTGAAATAGAAAACAAATATAGAAGAAAAAAAAAAAAAAAATCAAGATTGCTAAAGTTGAGTGTTGTGGCACCTTTTCTATCCAGCTGCATTGACATGTCATGAGACAGTGCAGTTTATGTGGTACTTCGAGCTTTGAAATTACTTCAAGCAATCTGCCTTTCAAGCAATTGATAGTTCGAGAAATTATTTTTCAAGCAATTGATAGTTCGAGAAATTATTTTTCAAGCAATTGATAGTTCGAGAAATTATTTTTCAAGCAATTGATAGTTCGAGAAATTATTTTTCAAGCAATTGATAGTTCGAGAAATTATTTTTCAAGCAATTGATAGTTCGAGAAATTATTTTTCAAGCAATTGATAGTTCGAGAAATTATTTTTCAAGCAATTGATAGTTCGAGAAATTATTTTTCAAGCAATTGATAGTTAGAAATTATTTTCAAGCAATTGATAGTTCGAGAAATTATTTTTCAAGCAATTGATAGTTCGAGAAATTATTTTCAAGCAATTGATAGTTCGAGAAATTATTTTTCAAGCAATTGATAGTTCGAGAAATTATTTTTCAAGCAATTGATAGTTCGAGAAATTATTTTCAAGCAATTGATAGTTCGAGAAATTATTTTCAAGCAATTGATAGTTCGAGAAATTATTTTTCAAGCAATTGATAGTTCGAGAAATTATTTTTCAAGCAATTGATAGTTCGAGAAATTATTTTTCAAGCAATTGATAGTTCGAGAAATTATTTTTCAAGCAATTGATAGTTCGAGAAATTATTTTCAAGCAATTGATAGTTCGAGAAATTATTTTTCAAGCAATTGATAGTTCGAGAAATTATTTTTCAAGCAATTGATAGTTCGAGAAATTATTTTTCAAGCAATTGATAGTTCGAAAATTATTTTTCAAGCAATTGATAGTTCGAGAAATTATTTTTCAAGCAATTGATAGTTCGAGAAATTATTTTTCAAGCAATTGATAGTTCGAGAAATTATTTTCAAGCAATTGATAGTTCGAGAAATTATTTTTCAAGCAATTGATAGTTCGATTATTTTTCAAGCAATTGATAGTTCGAGAAATTATTTTCAAGCAATTGATAGTTCGAGAAATTATTTTTCAAGCAATTGATAGTTCGAGAAATTATTTTTCAAGCAATTGATAGTTCGAGAAATTATTTTTCAAGCAATTGATAGTTCGAGAAATTATTTTTCAAGCAATTGATAGTTCGAGAAATTATTTTTCAAGCAATTGATTTCGAGAAATTCACTGTTGAGCAATTGATTTCAAGCAATTTACCTACATCCAGTAGACTGGTCTCCTCGAATACGAGTGGCCAGCTATTATTAAACTAGGAAGGATAGCAAGAAGACAAACATTGCTTATAAGTACAAAGGATAGGAAGTTTTGGAGAGCCATGATCATCCATGATGCCAAGGAACTCATTACTAAGATCATGATGGTAATGAAGATACAACTACTGAACTTCTATAGATAAAATCTAGCAACATTTTTCCTTAATTTATTTTCAGCTGAGAAAGAAGTCATAGAAATTATTTTATTTTCTTTTGACTGTTCTTTCTCCATTTACCATAACATAGATTTTGAGTCAGAATATAGTTATTGTAAATGAAATAAGAGGTTATAGTGATTCTCTCTATTATAGAATTATTTATTACTAAGTGCCTCTAGGGTGCTGTAGGGTTAAGGAAAAGGATTATTCTTGTGTAAATAGTAGAACAGAGTTTAGTAGGGATAGCAAAAAGGTAAAATTTACGAAGAGCTACAAAGGACGGGGAACTGTGGAGAGCCATCAATAAGATTAAACATAAAAACTTGATCTTTCAAAATATTTCTTTTGTGTGTGATATCCATCCAAGATGGTGGTGGTCATGGCTCTCTATAAATCCCTATCCTTTGTAGTGCTAAGCAATGTTTGTCTTAACTATCCCTCCCATGTCCTGCTATCTATTTGCACAGGTTTGTTAGGTACGTTACTTTTTGTTTGCCTCTCTTGTCTTCAATATTTCCTGTCAGTGTCAAATTCTCCAAGTACTCTTTCTTCATTAACCTTTCCAGAAATCCCAAATGTCTCTTTCTGATTCAACATAAAAGTGTATGTTTTAGTTAAAATTCCCTCTTTGCTATTGCCTCAAGTCTATCCATCACTAAGTAAATTGTCCTGCCATTGATATTGAATTACAGTTCAGCAATCATTTCTTTGTTTCTAAGGAAATTTTCAGGTTTATATTTGTCCTATGGTGGCATGTTGTCTAGTGTAAGTTGCCAATCCAAGCCGCAATTTAACAGAACAAGTGTCTAATCAGCATCTGGGAGATGCTTTGTTATAGCCTGAGGGAATTTAAGAAAAAAAAAAAAAACCTTTAATGAAGTTAGTTGTGCTAAAAAGAATCAACTTTATTTTAAATTACTGTGCAAAGAAAAGGAACATTGAAAGATACAAGAAAACTAATTGCTTACAGGAGAACGGAGAAGAATGTGTCATCATTCATGTTTTCAGCCTGACATTTTAATGTTTTGTGCATGTCTGGATTCACGTTGCCATTATGTAATAAACCAAAGTTGTATTTCTGTTGCATTATGTATAGTCACTTTCATCCCTCGGACTCTGACCCTTCTTCATAGATGGTATCAATGAAGAAGTTTCTTTTTATTATTTGTTTTATTAAAGGAGTCAGTGGGAGAAAGAATTCCAAGGGGATACATTCCTGCTCATTGGTTTAGTGTCACTCTACCTGTGATATTACCCTATCGAATTTGGATGTCGGAAGCATATACATGCTTCAAAATTCCTGTAGGCTCTACCAAATTATATTGTCTTTTATCCAAAACTTAGATAAAGGCAATATATTACAGTCTAAATACAACACCCATGAGTTATTCAACCATCCTGACCCAGTCTCGACTTTCTGTAGCATTTTACCTTCAACTTCATATCAATAACATGATAACTTCAATCAAAGACAGATGTAACAGGTCGCAGTTGGTGTACTCTCCAAGAATCTCTGCCTCACAAGAAGCCTTGGAGATTTCTAACATGATTAGAAGTGTACAAGTGGTAATACTGCTTGGAAGATAGAAATAAACACACCCACACTACCAATCAAAAGTATTTGGTCACCTTCAAAAATTTTTATTTCTTATCCTAAAAGTGTTATTTTCAATGAAACAAGTTAAGCATCACAATGGCTTTATTTATACAAGTCTTCCTGAACCATATTAAATACCAAAAAAAATCTTGAACTTTTGATTCATCAAAATGACCCCCTTTGGCCATTATCACTGCTTCACTGATTCCCTGCATTCTACTAGAGACTGGAGGTAAACAGAAGATATTTCTGCTCAGCTTTCCTGCAAGAGTTGCCAGAGGTGAGCCAGACTTTAGCTCTGACATTTTAGTCAAGTTCATACCACACCAGTTCAATGGGATTTAAGTCTGCTGATTGTTCCAGCCAAGACATCAGTTGACGAATGGGCTGTTCCTCTTTGCTTTTAATGTACCTCTGGCAGAGTTTACTAGTATGCTTGGGTCATTATCTTGCATGAGTACAAATCCTTGACCCACAAGCCATGTTCCTGATGCTGCAGTATGCTATGATGGCTGGTGTGATTCAATTTGTCCTTCACCTGGTGCAAATCCCTGACTTTACAATTAGCAAAATCCCCTCTCAGCCATAACAGAGCCTACTCCATGCTTTATGGTTGGTGTGATACGGGGAGTGGGGTGCAGCTCTTTCACCAACTCTTCACCACACAGACCCTCCTATTTGACCCAAAGATTTCGAACTTTGATTTGTCAGTGCAAAGGACTTTATTCCACTGCTCTATTGTCTGTTCTATGTGTGCCTTGGCCCACTGGAGCCTTTTGACATTGTTTTGATTACTCAACAGTGGTTTCTTAACAGCAATTGTGCTATATAGGCCAGATTCACAGAGTCTTCTCACAGTGGATGTCGACACATTTTCTTTTAGAACATTGGTTTAGTTGTGCAGTGATGTTTGGAGCATTCAGCCTTCTTTCATGCAAACTGGTGACTGATGAAATCGTCCTCTGTTTTTGGTCTACCAGTGTTACTTTCAGTTTTGTTTTTGTCCCATTTTCTGATGTCTCCTAACATTATAATCCTCTGTAGTTCTGGGAGTTTTTTTTCCTCTACTTGAATATCCTTTTCTTAAAGTAATGATCTCTTGATTTTGTTCAAGTTCACATGTTTTGGGCATTTTGTTTACAAAAAAGTTTTGATCTGGAAAATGTTGCAAAATTTAGGTTTGAATTTAAACAAAATAAGAATAACAGATTTCACTACTGGGCAAGGTACATTGGTGGCATAGTTAAAATAGGTTGTATCTAGCAAGTAGTAATTCAATACCATATAGTCTAATGTGAATTCAATTGGTGGTATAATGTAACTTTTGGAAAACATTTTATTCATGCTCAGTACTAAAGAAGAAAAACACCTTCAAATCAATTTTTCAAAAGATCTGATTATACAGAGTCAAAGTTACTGAGGGACACTTTTTTTATTTAGTATAATAAATAAAACCATTGTGGTGCTTAACTTGTTTCATTAAAAATAAGACTTGGGATGTGAAATAAAAATTTTTGAAGGTTTCCAAATACTTTTGACTGGATGGGATAATGCTATTTGGAGGAAAGATGTATGACAATGTGGAAAAGTTTTACATGACCATGTTATATAATGGAGAAACCAAGTAGATTAAGTAAATTATATGAACACAAAAGAGGAGCAACTCATGTTTTTAAAAAACAACACATTAAATGCATTAGTTGCTCACTGTAACAAGACAGACAATTTTTACATAAAAAAATCCTACTCTAAAAGAAAAAATAATTCATTAAGATGAAAATGTTTAGAAAGTACTTTAATCACTAGCTTATCCACAGTAAATTTGTATTCAGGTTCTTATGTTTCACCATTCTTGGCAGATCTTATATTAGCATAATGTGGGATATTTAACAACAAAGATGAGAGAAACAAAAACTAAATTAAACTGGCTAGATTATATACTCTAAACAAAAAAAGAATTCTCCATTTTTTGGTCTGATCTAACTCTTGTAGAGCATGGCAGTAAGAGTTGGGTTTTAATCTTCATGAGTGCCTCTCCTTGGATACTCTCCAACCTAGGAAGGGATGGTCTTTCTTAGAAGGGCCAAGGAGCCATTATTAGAGGGGGAGACACATGGAGAATGAAGTCGTCTGAATAAAGCATTCTCTTTCTATCACATGTCAGAGTTCTAATTTAAATTGGAATCAGAGTTTAGTTTTGCTCAGGTGCTCTGTTCCTTGCTGTCACAGATGTAAAAAGCCCCAATGACAACCATTGAATAACTTCTGTATCATTCTCTTCAAAAATTTATGCTTTTGAAGTTTTATCAGTCCCTTTTTGTAATGTGTTGGGGTGTTGGTTCCATTATTGTGCCATCTTCATAAGAACTTTGATATGCTTCAGGGGATAAATAAAATGGATGCACTCTCACATATGTACTGCTATGTTTAACAAGTACCTGTTTATGATCTCACCCTATGACAGTTCCTACATCTTGACATCTATCACTTTTTTTTTTATAGAAAACACTCACCATTTTTGTGCAATTCTGCTATATTTGTCCTAACTTGGTGATGAAGTATGTCTTATTTTTTTCTAAAGACTCACATACTATGCATTCATTGAGATTATTGGCAACAACTTCACTGGGAGAATGTAGGGAGCTACTGCAGAGGGCAAAGGGGCCCAAGGTTGCATATATTATTTGCAACAGTCAAGAACAAAGATCACTTACCTTGAAGTTGCAGGTGGTGGGTAGCACTCCACATAAAGAGAAAAGGATTAATAAGGTTCAAATGCTTCATTTTTAAAACAGGTCCCCTGCAACAATTGGCTGGCTGTTTGGCTAATCAGTAGTAGTTTAACGTAATGTGTGGATTGGCTTGTTCTTTTGGCCAATCAGTGACAGCCCAATACAATAAAAATCCCACAAGGTGAGAGGAGACAAAAAAATTCTTCTTGGTGAGAGTTGTGCTGTTGGCATGTCTCCCAGATTGTTGAAGTATCATAAAAATTTGTGAGATTTTTTTTTTCCCCTTAATACCTTCTAACGCAGGGAGTTTGTCATTTGAAAAGCATGGCAAGTTCAGGTTCCTGCCAAAAATCAAGTTGGTTTGGACTATAAATATGGACACTGAAATATATTTTTGGCAAATATAGCCCATGCTAGTACTACATCAAAACTACAGTTTGTATTTTTGAATGGTTTTCTTTACTATTTATTCCAGTATGTCATTCATCCAAACCATTGCTTCATGGACTTTCAGCAGCAGTAGTACATACTACAATATTCAAGTTCTGCCATGTCTCTAAATGATAGTTTATTGAATTCTCCACCATTGTCTGTTAGGAGTGCCAAAATATGCTTTCCAGTGGGTGAATATAGTACAAAGAGTGTCAGAACTTTCCTTACTGTTGAAGTTCTAATTTTTTCTGATCTGTTTTTGGTAGTAATTTATTTAATGAAACTAAATTTGATTAAACTTATTTTGATCAGGTAGAGGTCTGGTAATTGGGGATGTGATGGTGACAAGTCAAGGTACACCACAGTGAAACTTTTCTTCCTAACATTGTGACAGTCATTTTCAAAATCAAGACATGTCTTGGCTCTTTCATTGAATCTTTGCTTAAAAAAGCGGAATGTCTGAGTTCACATAATCAGGAACTATATTGACATGAATGCCAGCAATAGCATACTGTAGAGTAACTGTGAAGAGTGATTTCAGTTTTTTTGCATTGCCGAACTTTAAATAAATTTGTACCATTCAGAGTCACAGAAGCACCACTGTCTATGACTGCTGCAGTGTGTGACTTATCTTTCCACTTTTGCTGACTCATCAGCATGAGGTTGTCTATAGATATGTAGTTCTTTTGAATAATATACTTATTTCTGGTGCTATCAGCATATGGATAATCATCTGCTTCAGTGAAATTTAGAGCCACACATGAAACATTGGGTGGTATTGCCTTCAGGTTTGAATGAGCTTGAACTTTTGTCAGAAGATACTGGAATTTTGTTCTTGCATCCTCTTCTGCTTCTGTTATAATTACCTCACCATCTAGAAAAACAAGAAGGACACTGCTTTGACAAGTGACCCTAATACACTTCATTAGTGTCTTCCTGGCTGTCTTTATTGTAGACCCAATCCACATCTATTTTTATCACAACTTGTGGAGAGTTTGTTGATGAAGCATTGGAAAATTGTTCATAATTTTTCTTGGTTGTTTGCACATCACAGTGTTAATTCATTGGTGGTGGCTTTCACTAGTCTCATGTCAAATTTGCAGTTTTTAATGCTCTGTAGGTAAGAATTGACTTATGCTCCTTTAATTTTGCAACATGACTGTCAAAGTTGACATGTCATGTCATTCTGTTGTTGATATTGTTCAAATAACTTATGTTATAAAAACTGACTGGTTAGCATCCTCGAAAAAGAATATATCTAACTTTCCATTCCATCATCATGATGCAATGTAGTAAAATCTAATTAAAATGTCCTTTGTGGCCTTTTCTTCCAGGGATAAAAATCCTATGGGTGTGCAGCAAAGTTCATCAATGCAGGTAGCAAGTTCCCAAACTAAACATATCTTTTTACCAAGTGTTGTATTTATCCATTTTTAAAATAGGTTGTGGAATAAATTTGGAAGACATTGTGTTGATGCTGTGACTGTGCTGTGACCAATGTAATTCAGCCATCCAAGTAGTAAAATGCTGAAGTTAAGAATGCAGGAATAAGCAATCTTGAATTCATAAAAAAAAATTTACTAGAACTTCCTAATTCATTTGAATATACATCTGATAAAAAGAAAGAACTCCTGCCCATTGTTGTGTTCTCATTAGGATCATATTTTAATGAATACTTTTGCCATAGATATCAAAGAAATTAACGGTAATAAGGTACGGCACCATAGTGCAAAATACATTGAAGTTAGGATTCCTAGTAAGGAAGGTTCTTACAGGCTTAGTAAATAAATAAAAATAAAAAAAAAAACTCCAAAAGTATCAGGTTTTGAAGAGCAAAATATAGCTGAATTTGTAGTGAGTCCTGATAAAAATAAAATATACAAACAGAAATAAAAAGAATTCAAATTAAAATAAGGCAGTTGCAATTTCCTTTAAAACCCTTTTATCTTTTTTTCTTTAGTTCTCCCTCTCTGAACTTCTTTTTCTATACTTCACTCAACTAACAAGAAGGCAACCCTCAAATAAAAAAAGAAAAGACTGAACCCAGCTGAAAAACACAAGAGGTTTGCAAGATCAGAGCCTACTTATTTGTGACTGGAAAATAGCAAAATCAAGAATGACATAACTTCTGTTAAAGAAAAAAAAAATGAAAAAAGAAAAAGAAAGGATTGCCAGAAAATAAAAATTGTGTCCAATCAAAAAATTGACACAAAGAGACATTCGATGTTAGCCGAAACCAATGTTCAGTGCCAGAGTCTTGGAGCCTGGTGAAAATGGATACAAGCTGACACCTCTGAACTAAAAGCAGAATGGATGGCAGGAGGATGGAACACAAGAATGCTACCACTAGAGAAACCAGCCAGGCATGCAATGTGAAGGAGTAGTTAAGAGGACATTTGATAATGATATTTCTACCCTGCTTAGGGCTAAGAAAAACAGATTGCGACGGACCTATTTCTAACATTGCTACTACTTCTATCATGGTCTGACTTCAAAATCGCCATTAACAGACATTTTTCCAGACTGCTACCAATATCTCTGGCTTATAAACGAAATGTTACAACACAAAATAACAAAAGGACTCGCTCATCATTCTAAATTTTATATATATATATATATATATATATATATATATATATATATATATTTAAACCTTTGAGTCAGTTCATTTTATTCCAAAGTTTCCAGAAAAGAAAATCCTACTAGTACCACCTAACCACATTGGTTACCTCCTGATGTGAGTACACCTACCACAAATTAAAAATGATAATGTTGAACATCTAAGCAAAACTTCATTATTAAACAAGCACAAACTATTAAACGCAATCTTGCCATTGATGAGAATTAGAGAATTTAGAAAATTGAATGTTTTAAGTAAGGCAGGCAAAGCAAGAGGCAGAAACAAACACTTAATGAATGTACTTATGGTAAAAGGCAAATCCTTTTGGATGGACATTGAGCCTGGAGTATCAGAATGGCAAGCAAGTGAGACTGAGCAAACAAAATGAGCACACTTCTGGCAATGAGGCAAATATGGTTTCTTCCTGAAATGATGATCTGAAAATGTAAGAAAGAAGCTCTAAACTTGGGTTGAAAATAAAGTTAATGTACAAATATCAGACCAAAGTGGAACCAAGATAACCATAAGATGAGTTTATACTTATAAAATTTCCAATGGTAAACAGATCTGTAAAGCTAGACTTATAGCTTGAGGAATCCAGGATAAGATACTTGCAATATAAGGAATGATTCACACACCTAATTTAAAAAAGTTCTACTCATAGTATAGGGAATAATGGCATCTAACCATTGGATGTGTGATTCCATGGACATAAAAACTGCTACATAAACAGTTAGACTGATTGTCTTATCTAGATCCTCCTAAAGAGGCCAATGTGCCTCCAGGTTATATTTGTAAGCTCTCAAAATGTGTATATGGTCAGATTGAATGTCAGGTACCAGGATCTTGAAGTATCAATGATGAATTAAATTAGTAGCAGGAGTTTCAAAATATGACCAGGCAATATTTATGCCATTTTGGAAGAAAACTACAGGATATAATTACTGCCAATGTTGATGATTTCTGCTTTGCAGGGACAGATCTTTCCAAACAGAGTTAGACAAAATTTGTCATCTATTTGAAGTGAAATCTGAAGTTTCCAAATTCCAGTATATAGGATTAAACAAAGAAAAATGGAGATAATATCAAGCTAAAACAGAAATTATGTTAGTGCATTAAATTTTGTATTTAGACAAGAAAATATAGAATGTATAAAACAAGCTAACAGATTAGTCAAGCAAAAAAAAATTCCAGATAGACATTCAAGAGTTAGCAAACCTAGAACATTTAAAAATTATTGCATCTCTCCATTGTTGTTAATCTGCATGTTGGTCATGACATGTCTTGTAGCCCTTTCTTAGGTTTGGATTAATTCTGTAACTGTGCCAATGACACTAACTCACATCGGTTATCAACTTGCAAATACAAGGGGTTCTGTCTAAAACACTACAAGCCTTAAGGAAATATTTACTATTCATTAACCAAACAGAATTATTGTCAGTTGAAATTTATAAAATATTTTCTCTTAAAACAGCTTTTCATGAAATTAGGTTTCTTAATCCCACTAATTTTTATCATTTTTTCTAGAATTGATATTAGTTTCCTACCAAGCCTTCAAGGTATTTGCAAAGTCATCTCAATTCTGTCATTTTCTCTTCAAGTTATGTGTTCCATATATTTTAGTTGTTGCTACTGTTGAAAGTCTTCAAATGATATATGTTCTGCTACTTGGTAAAGTTCTTGTTTTGTGATTCTGTATTATCAGACTGCAAAATCTGACAAACGACTATAGGAATTGAATCCTATATATATATATTTATATTTTCAACCTATAAAATCCCATCAGAAATTTTGATTGATAAACAATCCTTACAAGGGAAAATACTGCCCAAATACTTGTAGACCTACCACATTATTTTTGGACCATTTAAATAAATAACTTCTTTCACCACATCCGCAAATTTGGGCAAAAGATTTTCTTTAGCCAGTTTGAAATTATTTTCTAGCAAAAGAAAATCTTGTATTAAAAAGGTTCACACAACTATGTGAAATTGGATTTTGAATTCTCTTATGAATATAAAAATAGAAGCATACTGCTTCTTTAGGATCAGAACAATTATGGAGGTTAGTTTGATCTATATGTGTATATGCACACAATGGAAGAAATACAGCCAGCAGCTACTGACTAAGGCCTTGTCTATGCACACAATAAAAAGGGACTGCCTACTAAGCCTTTGTGTATGAATGCACAAGCACATTAGGCTGACCATAAAGTGAGTCTGCTCACACATTTCATTGCATAAAACAAACTCAACTGCAAGGAAAATTGAACATTTCTGAAAAAAAAAAAAAAAAAAAAAAATAAATAAATATAAATGTTATTTTAACTGATGTTCTGCTTCTACCTTTCCTTCAAAAAATAACCCTTTTCATGTTTCATTTAAAAAATGTGTTGTTAATGTTTGGAATCCTGACACTCGGATTACAAAAACCTGGGTAGATAGATCCCAACAAGTCCTCTTCAAGACAGGCAGGGCTTATTTGCTTGAGGCCACTTTTAACTGTTGATCTGAGAAAGTGGTTGTATACAGCTGACAGTTTAAATATTTCTAAATGAGCTGTTGTCATTTCACTGGCTTCAAGTAACTTTTAGATTCCTGGCACAAACATTAAATTCAAAAGTAAAAAAATTGTTGTATAAACACAGATCCTGGTAAAAATTCAAACTTTCTCTAACTCTTATTTATCAAGTTACTGGAATCAATATTTATTATAAAAGAATTGGGAGCTGCATAAAGTGATGGAACAGACTATAATCCACTTAGCATATATTACTCTGTTTAATAAATTAAAAAAAAAAAACATTTTAGGGTGAGTAGCCATTGTTAAATGTAAATAAGTGGCAGAACATTTTTTTGTTTCACCCCAACCAATGCGGGAAGCCACTAGCACACTAGGAGTTACAGAGAGTTGAAGCTAGAGCAAATAGGAATGATAGAGGAAAGGATGAAGAGAAGGATAGTGGATAGATCAAGGCAACTGGAGATGTTGATTGACATTACATTTGAATAGTTGGAGATTATAGCTATCAGTGAAACAGTAAGAAGGGAGGGAGTTCCACAGGCGAGAAGTGCGAGACATGAAGCTATTGGAGATGGCTACATTTAACAGTTTTGACAGTGAAAGGGTGTGAGCAAGATGCCAGCCTAGTAGAACGCTTAAATTCATGAAGTTTGGGAACCAGTGAAAGCAGCTCCTCGGAGCAGTTACCGTGAAAGTATTTGTAAAAAAAGATGAGATGCCAGATCAGGGCCAATTACATTGCATATCCGTCTCAGAATCTTATTAAGAGACACATATGAGACACACAGAAGGGGGCATCAGACCATGTATCGCAGTAATACTCCATGTAGGGGCGAATGGTTCATTTGTAGATTTGAATGATTGATGCGGTGAGAAAAATTTCCTGGCGCGGCACAGGGAGCCAACTTTCCTTGCGGTGGATGAAGCTATTGAGTCAATGTATTTGTTCCATCTCAGGTCAGCAGTCAATGTGAGGCTTAGTAGTCACAAAGAGGAGTGCTCCAGAAGTTGAGTGTCAGACATTCTGATGGGTTCTCTGTAGTGAGTAATAGAGAACAGTTTTGTTTTTGAGGCGTGAAAGTTAACCAGCCAATTCCTGCTCCAGTTCACAACTGATTGGAGGTCATTTTTGAGATGAACGGCCAGGTTAGTTTTGTCAACAACACTAGATTTGTTTTTGAGGCAAGAGTAAATTGTAGTGTCGTCCACATAGATGCCTACTTGGGAATCATTGACGTTGGGAAGATTGTTGATGAAGATAAGGAACAGCTGTAGAATGGGCAAAGCAGAAACCATATTGTTTGTCAGAGAGCAGATCATGGGATGTAAGGTGCTTAACCACTTCAGTGTTGATTAAAGCTTCAAAGACTTTGCCAAAGAGTGGTAGGAGACTGATAGGATGGTAACTAGAATGGTCAGAAGGGTCTCCAGAGTTCTTAAAAACAGAAACAATGGATGATGACTTCCAACAGTCTGGAAAACAAGATTCATTGAGGCAGCAGTTATATAATTTGGAGAGAGCAGGGGCCAGTTCAGGTGCACATTTCTTCAGGACAATAGCTGGTATCCCATCTCCACCACTAGCCTTGTGGGGGTCTAAATTAGAGATAATGCCTAATACTGATGATGGGGTTAAGTGTAGATTGCTCAATAGAGCCTCAGTGGGAAATCAGGTTTGGATACACTTGAGTTGAGCATTGAATTGAATAAGAATTTCCGAGCAAATCATTCAGCCTTGTTGGTATAAGAGGTCATAACCTCGAACTGGTTGAACAAAGGAGGTATAGAGGGTTTGCTATTGTTAATATGCTCTTGCAGAGATGTCAATCCTTGGAGCCAAATTTGGGAGATGCAATACGATCTTTCATTCGAGCAGCAAATAGTGCCCCCAAAAACAGATTTGACCAAGTTTGCAATAAACCAATTACAAGAGGTGGGCAAAAAAGTAATATAAGGCAAGCAAACAATGTATGCAAGGTAAATTCATAGTAATAAGGCAAAGCAACAGTAGTATGGTTAAAAGTTCACAAACTAAGAATTGAGGTTGACACACAAGAGCAAGTACAGATAAGCAAATGTAGCATTCTGACTTCAAGATGTCAGATCGAGACTGAAAGCATTTACTTAGCCTCCCCAGAAGGCAGAATGTGGCATAAGGCCTTTTTTTTTTTTTTTTTTATATATCTGTGGCGATTCTGAGCAAAAATTCCCCATAGACACTGCATACACAGAGTCAGATTTGTCTACCTCCCCAGACGTGACTGTCCTTCAGCATAGCCCATCATCTGAGTTCCTCTCAACCTGAAGGCAGAGAGTTTGTCTAGTCAGCCATAAGCCTGGCAGTGAACCACCTGACATGGCAGATTGGGACAGAGTCAGATGACATCAGCAAGTGGCCTATCTTATTGGCTAGGAAGAAATCCCAGAATGCATTTGTGTTATTCTGCCTATAAATTGGGGAGGAGGGAAAGACATGCAGTTATTCCCATTGGAACCAACAAGTATAATAATGGATTGATTCACTCTCAAGTATACAATATCTTTTATAAAATTGTTGGGACTAAAACTTTGTGGAATATCTCACATTTCAGAGTAGTGTAGTTAAATAAATTGACTGCAGGGAAACATGACAATATTCATGGCGACTTGAGGAAATTTAAAAGAAATAATGCATTTTATTTTGTAAATTGCTAAATGAAATGGGATAGAAAATAAGTGGGGTAAATTAAAATTATAAATGATATTAGTTTATTTGGTCAGTTTCAGGGAGAAAGCATATAATCTGGCCTGATAAACAGCTGAACAAGGCCAATACACTCAAAATGATATGAGAGAGACAATAAGAGAGGAAATTCAGATTATAAATTATTTGCACATTGGTAAATAAAAGGAGATAACGAGATCATAATATACTTTTTATGAGTTAAAAGAAAAAAAAAAAAAAATCTGAAAACCAAATGCTCTCCCTGGCTGTTCAGTGAACCATGTAAATATTAACTGGTTGTAGTTAAAATAATACTGTCATATATATATATATAACATTCTATTTCTACAATAATAAATGAGATCAAGATAGACCATATAAGTAGGTAAATTTAGACTATACGATATTAGTTTATTAATAGTAAATTAAGTGAAATAAAGACCATATAAGTGGATAAATGAAGGTAAATATTTTAGTTTATTTGTACAGTGATATATGAAATGAACTGAACAGAGATCATAAAAATGTGACTTTTTATTCATATAGAAAAAAAAGTGTATTCAGTGAACCATGTAAATAAACACATGGGGAGGAGAGGGTAAACTAAAATTATAAAAATACAATTTATATGCCAAATAGTAAATGCAGTGAGCTAAAGATATTTTTATTCATGTCAAAAAAAAAAAAAAAAAAAAAAAAAAAAAATTTTTTAGTTTTTCTGAAACGCCACCATATTTTATTAATTTTAATGAACTGATCACTTAATGCACCGATTTCAGTATTTTTGTCAATCTAATAAAAAAAAAAAAAAAATACAATTGTGTGACTATAGAGGTTGTATTGCTTTTGAAATCTACATAGAAACATATTTAACTTTTAGCACTCTGCATTAATATTACTTCTCTTTCCATTGCATTCCTTTCCAAGGCCTCTCAAAGTGCAGTATATTTATTTTAATCTTGCTGAAAGTTGCTTTTTGTTGACATAACAGGATATGAAAACACAACTATGAAATTGAAGCACTATTGTTCAGCAATCAGAGTCACCTTCAGTAGGCAGGATGAAGTTTTTGTACAGCAAATGAAGTTAATTACAGAATGATAAGGGTTAAAAAAAGCAAAGTAGATGCATTGTAGCTAAGACAAGATATTAATCAATAGGGACTGATACACAAAGGAGAACACTCAGAAATAATATATATATATATTATATATATTATAAATTAATTGATTTAAAATAATGCTCTGTAAATTTACATTGAGCACTATTTTGTAAAAATATCTATAAGAACACCGGATTTTATATCTTACTGTTCTTTTTATATATATATATATATATATATATATATATATATATATATTATACACACACGGGGATGTAAATGTAGGCATACAGTAACTATATAACACTATCAAAAACCACTTGGTGTCTGATCCAAATGATAACTCATACTAAGGCAACCCTGAGGATTGCTTAAGGGTGAAGTTCAGAGTCAGGGTTTGAATCTGAGTCAAAAGAACTTTTTAGTATTTATTATTCTTACAGCACTAAGTTTGATTTTTATCAATATTGAGCACTATAGTTTCTTTTTATGTAGGTGTCTGCCTTTTCATGTATTCTCCTTTGGTAGAGTTGTTCTTTGGTGCTTTATCAATTATTTGCTTTATTGAGAAAGAGAAATCATATATATATATATATAAAAATAATGTGTGTGAACATGAGAAGAAAAAGTTAAATATTTATTAAGACATTTCAACAGAACATCCTTTCTTTGGCTTCCTCAAGTTATAATAAAACAAAAGGCAAAACTGTATGTGAGGGACAATATCTTGGGATTTCTAAGCATAAGTTGTAAGCAGAAGTCAAATTAAATTACATACTCTATCACCTCCAATGACCAGCCTCAAGAGAGTGTCTGCCTGTCTAGTTATTTTATTTATATTGGAGGTGTTTTGCATGATTGAATTTTAAATCAGACCATTGAAACTAGAGAGTGCGGGTGTGTATATATACATACAGGCATGTACATGTATTAGAAGCTTTTTTTTAGTTGTCTGTCCATTCATACATACAACAGAGCTTTTTTGTGTATACTTGTATACACATATACTTACAAGTATACATATCTATCTCTTTCACATATACCAAATAATCTTGAATCTGGACATTGGAGGTGATAAGGTATCTAATCTTATATAATGGTTGCTACTTATCCTCAGAGATACCAATGCATTTTCCCCCCTCATAGTTTTGTCTTTTTTTTTCCATTCTAACCTGAGAAAGCCGAAGAGACCAAATGCACCGGTAAAACATGTTGGTAGTAAATTTTCCACTTTGTTTCACATACTATTATACAGCCTTTAAACTCTCTCATATATGTGTGTGTGTTTGTTCTCCAATAACTTGGGCTGATTTTAAATGTAAATTATTTTAAGCGTCTAATGATGTTTTTCTTTCAGATTTGGTGAACATTTACGTGATATTTTTCACACATAATTGCCATGATCTAAATAACATGATCCAATAGAGAAATAAATTTTCACCAATAACACTGATTTATTTACCACCAACTTTGATCCGTCTTAATGAAACACCCTTATATATATATATATATATAATTCGTCCTAATGAAACAACCTTTATTACTGGTCCTGGGGATGACAAACTGGTGGTGTAGCTCTAAATTTACTATTTGTAGTCTTGGGGAATATGGAGTTACCCCTTAAATGCCATTACTCACACTGCCTCGGAGTGGTAGTACCAGTCAGAGTCCCATTTATGGGTCAAATTGTTTGCATGATGCACAGGAACAAAGAAATAAATGGAATGGTGCCCAGGCATGCAGTAAGCCCACTGGGAGTGAGAGGCACCTTAGGTGCAGTTGCACTCTCTCTAAAAGAATAACACTGATATAAAACCTGCAGCCTCTACCATTTGTTCAATCATCTTGCCTTCAACTTGTCATTGAATATTTGTTGGTGGTGGAGGAGGAGAGGGTTTTCATTTTGTCAGTTTTTTTTTTTACGTGAAGTCAATGCCACAGGAAAACTATCAAGCACTCTACATAATACAAATCATAACTCCTGTTACAAGGTTTAAGTGCAAAGAACATCAGCTCATTCACTGAAACTTTTGGTTGTGTGCAACTTTGCCTTGCTTTTTGCAAAAAGTTGTACCCAACTTCAGTTTTTTATTTTTTGGCCAAACCCAGATTAAAAAGTTGATCTTGAACTAATTTAGTAAATTTGCAACACGTGTGTACAATTTCATCAAAATCGGTTGAGAAATGTGGACATGTATAAACAGCATACACACAATCTTCTGTGTGTATGTATATATATATATATATATATGTGTGTGTGTGTGTGAGAAAGAGATTTCTATTCTAGGTTGTGTAATATCTGACTTAGATTTCTATATTTGAGGTCCGTTGCAAAGTTCTAACACTGCAGGGAAATATGATTGGCCAATACAATCAAGAAACAAACTCATGGACTGAATCCAATAATGGACTAATTCAATGTCACCATGATTGTTATCAATGAACCAGTTCAAGTCTATTCTCACACCTCTACATCTAGAAAAAATTCCATTTATTTCTAGATGTTTTGCATAAAATGCCTAGAGTTTTACTTAGCTATGTCAGAAATGAATACTTATTTGGTAAATGATTTCACATTCTTGATCTGGGCTGTAAAACTTAATTTCTTTGAAAATCCATTGACTTATTTCATGATCTCAACATGCCACTGTTAAATTCTGGTGTAATTTTATTTCAGTTAAATAATTCCAGTTTAGCATATTCTTTTTTGAATGCAAGTGATCATTGCTGTTCACATAACTTTCCCTTATTTGTAAATTGCAATGACTTCCTGGGAAAGAGTAGTTTCCTCTTAGCTGCATCAGTTTCAATTTCAGAATTGTCCTCCTCTTGGACTGTCAATCAAAGGCTAGAGAGCCCAGTCTACACTTATTTAATGCATTGGCAATTGTGACTATCCAGATTTTTTTTCCTTATTTGTAAATTGCTATGACTTCTTTCAAAAAGATACTTAAATGATTTTCTATTAGATTCTTCATGGTTTAGTATTCAGATTAGACCTTCTCTTAGACCGACTGCTACTAATGTCTGCTCTGGAGAGAGGAGATGAATTTTTACTTTTCTAAGAGGATTTGAGTAAAACTTAATATAGCAAACTTCATTATAATTTGAATGTGGTTCATGGAATCTATTTAGCCATGCCAATGTGTTATACTACCTGCACATTTTTTAGGGTATAAATAAAAAAATATAACATCTTATGTCAGATTTAGCAAGCTGCCAACTTTAATTTCTTACCTCTTCCTATTTTTCATTTTCCTTACTTGTTCTCCCTTGTCTGTTAGTAGTCTGACCATTTGTTGTAGAGTAGTTTCACAGTGGAGGCTTGTATTTCACTAAGTCAGTCCTAAAATAGGTTCGACGTACAAAACGTTAGGAACTTGATATAATAGGTAATGACACAGAAATCTAGTGGTGGTCGCTGATACTTTTAGTATTCGACTAATGGTCATCAGACTGACCAACTCACTGAGCGACTGCTACTACTCCTACTTATTATAGGTGGGAGAGTCTATTAACAATAGAATAGGTGTGTTCCACTATAACATCATTGTAATAGATATCTACATTAGAAGGGATTTAAAAAAAAAGAAAAAATGTAAAAAGAAAAGTCAAATTTGGAACATTTTATTTGGTTTTAAAATGAGAATATTTACAGACAATATTTATGAACTGCTTTTTCATTTGTGAACCAAGTGTCCAGCATTCAATGCCATATTGGGGATCAATGCTACATACACATTTTTATTTGTAATGCAATTTTTCATGTTTCTTAATACTGTTTAGCTTCTGGAAGACAACTTACTATTCCAATGAACCTTTGAATTTTTATGTGTTACATGTTCCGCTGCCTGCTACTACACGGTTATACTCTACTTCAAATTAGATCCAATTCACTCTACCTGTCAGCCAGATGTGAATATTAAGAAAGCAAAACTGGAAATAAAAAAAATTGTCCTCTGTGCAGGAGGCTCTGAGGATCATATCAGGACCACTAAACAAATAAGAATATAAAACAAAATAAACCAATCACAAATGTCACTGCCAAAGGAAAAAAAAAAAAAAAAATATGAACGAAAGGATTTCACAAGCTAAGACATTTGCTTCTAAGAAAGCCTCTCAAACAATAACAAAATCATGGTTAATGGGCCAGAAATCAACACCCAGCTAGTTTCGTCAACCAACCCTGCACACATAACCACTAGAGACCTACCATTCTCCAAATCACCACACCATACCCACATTGGTACATTCCACTTGCATCCTCTGTATCGGCAAAGACAGAATTGCAGTAAATAGGCCAGTTGTCAATGCCTGACAAGTTCTCAGCATCACTACCTATGACCTTGGTCAAGTGACCCAACAAATGCATCAACTCCAGGCCTTACCAACTTGCCCATATTATATACATTCCACTTACACCCTCTACATTAGCAACAGAAAGAATTTCATATTAACAATTCTTGCCTTTTCCTTTTGCCTCACTTTGGATTGTTCTTTTGCACTATAATACATGTGTTTACAACAGTTAAATTTCTGTAGCTGCTTGGTTTTGAGGTCTCCAATTCTGATATGAGCTCTCTTCATTAGAGTCTTAATTATAAACTTAGTTAGCTGGCTCATTAATCTGATTATCTGATAGACTTCAGATTCCTGTATATGTTATTACTCTCTTTTTTAGCAGTGATGCAGGTTTCCTTCCCAGCCTTTTGTCTGAAGTAGTTGGAAATGTCAACATCTCAATTATATTATTTTCTCTTATAATGGCATGTGCTATCCATTTTAGTTGTTGCAACTATTGAAAGCCCTCAAGTGATGTGGTTTCTGTTATTTGGTAAAGATTTTTTTTGATTCTGCACAGTTTGGAAAGAATGCTTAACATCATTGATTGTACAAGAATGATATCAAGCCTTGTCAATAACTAGATGGGTGGCCAGTTGTGAAGACCAGTTCCTGTAAGCTTGAATGTGCAGATGGTGATATGTATAATGACTCAGAACTGGATATTAGTGAACAGAGTTCAAGTTCCACTTGGTGATGTTATAGTCACTTACAAATATCCTGAGAAAGGTATCAATCCACCTCTTCTCCCCCCAGCTACAGGTTAATTAGTAAAACTTGTATCATTAAAAATCATCTTGTAATCTAAAAATATTTTCTGGCTTTAAATAACCTGCAAAGGTTGATAAGCTGTATAAAAAAAAAAAAAAAAAAAAAAATCAAATCAATTGAAGAAGGATGGTACTTGCTATGTGATGGTCAACATCCAGAACAATCAGGCTGAGAGAATTTTAATTGAGTAACTGATTTTTTTTCTAAATTGGTCACCTGTGCACTATATACTATTTTTTTTCAGATTATAATTTCTTAATTACCGAGATCACCCTGTACATAAACTCTGCCCAACTTCAATCATAAAAGGTAATAATTATAATCTTTATCAAAAGAACCAGTTTGAGACTTCCTTCTGTTATAATTTACAAATCTAATTATTTGTTTAATTACAGGATCAATAATTAGAACCACCCAAGTGCAAAACTTCTCTATAAGATTTACAAGGAGAAAACTAATTCCTAGAAAGATTTCTAATTACACAAAATGAAATTGTAATATAAATCTTATCACATATAAGAAGCCAAACTGAGGACAATCTACACTGGTGACTATTGAGTTGCTTATGACAAGTCCAACAGTTGTGAAGTTCAAATCATTTTCTTTCTGGGGGTCATTAGTGTATTAAATCAAAATATGTATTCTTGATGTTAGTCTATTAACCAAACTCAATCACAGGGAAATAAGAATACTGGCCCAAATATATATATATATATATATATATATATATATAGCTGATACCTCCTGATCAGTGGACCAAATGAATACAAAAAAGTTTTGTTTACAAAACTGTATTTGGGGTGTTAAATATAACATTAATACAAAATTTATCACTTAGCTGATTAATCATACATTCCATATATATATGTGTGTGTGCACATGTAGAACAAAGTTTATAAATCCAACATGTTTTTCACTTATTAAAGCTTCCTTGGAGAATGAAATATGGAGGAGGAAAGGAAAGAAAATTGTGCCATTTTAAAAAATTTTCTGTGTCTTTCATTGGTTAAGCAGACCCCACATGCATCCATCTTGTCAAGCAGCATTTGTGTGCATAATTCATATGTGTATCATAATTCTAGTTCCTCTCTCAGGTATTTTTTAACAATGTTTGGTGGTTGTGTGCATGTTGATTTGGTGACATTTGATATGAAAGGAAAAAATTCAAGTTACACTGGTTATAGTATTAGGTAGACACAAATCCTGGCAGCTGATGTAGCGTTGGATATTTTTTTTACCTAACTACATCCCTGCTATATTTCTGAGATGAGGTATAACTATATCATCTGGACTATTGTCCTCATCTTTATTGCCGTATTCACAACATTTCAGCTGTTGTACACTCCAGCCTTTTTCAGGTGATATGGCAGCACCTAAAGAATATGGCAATGAAGATGAGGACAATAGTCCAGATGATATAGTTATAATACCTCATCTCAGAAATATAGAATGAAACTATGTCTTGTAGGTAGTGACAAAGATCCTAATGTTAGGGATAAACTAATTTATTTTCAAATTTTGTTGATAGAGTGTTGGAAGATATGATTATAAATTGCATTTTTATTTTCAGAAGTACAGATGTTATCAGTTGTGGTATTGGCTTTTTTTTTATTTCTGGGCTTTGTAGGTTAGTTTTTTTTATTTTTAGCACTGACAATGAAAAGTAGTGAAGACCTCAAAGCTTTTTTTTCAATGTATTTTTCTTCAGCTAGATATTCTGAGCTATATATTCTAAGGATTGCAAGGTAAAATCCTATGATTTGTCCAGATTTTATTTCTTGGCTGTGGGAATAGAAATTGATTAAATCATTTTTGCTTATGAGTTTTCAATAAATTTTAAAATCTAATTTTTCATTGTTATGTATTAATAAGATGAGGAGGAAAGGTAGAGATTTATTGTTCATGTGTGAATTAAATAATTGGTTCTATGCTATTAAGTTTCTTTATGATGTTTTGTGGATAATATAAGGAAATCTATGCACCAAAGGTTAGTGGAGTTTTTAAGCATGTTATGTTTAATGGGTCACACTAAAAATTCTAGGAAAATATGAGCAAGAACACCACTTATTGGTGATCCCATAGTTAAACCAAACTTTTACTTGTAGAAATCTTTAATGAAAAAGAAGAAACAGTGGTTAGTGATTATTTTGCATAGTTGCATAATTATAATTTTATAAAGCCCTCAAGACAACATTTTCCTCAAATACATCCATGACTTACTTATTACATAATTCTTTTAATTCCTTTTGTTCAGAAACTTTAGAACCCTTTATATACAAGGAAGATTCTGAAAAAATCTTATCCTAATGACAAAGGGAATGACATGGAACCATAAGATGTGTATACTATTCCAAATATTCACCTCTCCTGATGTTCACACTTGGCCTTTTCATAAGTCTCTTAAAAACTTCCTACAATAATTCTGATATTTCATCATTGAAAGACTTGAGACATGAAGAATTTTTCAGCATTCTTTCATATATATATATATATATATATATATATATATATATATATATATATTGTATACAAGGTTATTAAAAACAGAGCAGATTCTGAAAATTTAATAAAAATGCTAAGAGATAGAAACATTAACTCCATAGGAAAAGCTTAAGTTATTAAAATAAATGAAAAATTTTCCCAATCTAGTTTAAATGCTTTTTTTCAGATTTTGTAGAAATTTAAATTGGTAACTGGTGTCAATACTTAAATTGGCCACACCACATTTTGTAAAGTGTAACGTTAAAATAAACTTTGAATCTTTTCCTATCCGGTAATGTGTTAAAAATATGCCTCTCAACATTTGTTTTATTAACTTTTTGAAATCTACTCTTTAATAACTGTATTTATCTGAGGAAGGAGTATTTCTTTTATGAACTAAAGATATTTATGTTTGGGCTAGTTTCAGTTAATGCACTTTCGATAAGTAAGTTATTATCTATCTCGTTCCTTGTCTATCCTCAAAAAGCCTGTGGGCAACATTCCGAATCCCTATGTCATTTTATAATTTCATATTAGCATTTAATTCTCTCTCTCATTAGAATGGTAATGTGTTCGATGTGTTTCTGTCTCTTAGCATTTGTTTTTATTAAATTTTCAAAATCTCTTTTGAATAACCGTGTGTGTGTGTATGTGTATATATATATATATATATATATATATATATATATATTATATATGTGTGTGTGTACGTATACACATAAGATGAAAAGAGAAAGAGTAGTATTATGTTACACAGTCTATGTCAAGCATGAGTAACCTTTTCTAAACAGTGGACTGCATGATATATGGTTCATCATAAATACATATCACTAAATTATCCCTTCATCATTAGTACATTAGCCTCAGGAGAGGAAGCAGGATTGCTGTTTTCTATTAGATTTGTTTGAAATGTGTTATGGTATAAATAAAGCAATTAGTCAAGCCTTTAATAGTTATTCCCATTTGACAAACTTCTTTAATAATTTTTTTAGTGATAGGGTGTCTGAGTGAACAAAGCAAAATCTTAATGTCATTTTCCACAGGAAATTAGTCAAGCCATTCAGAAAGCTACAGTTTACTCATGACTGGTCTATATGCATGGCATTTATTGAATTGGTACACGGGTAGTGTCTAATATGTACTTATTCATTGTCATCTATATTTCTTGACCAAAGAAAACAAGTAGCAGTTTGTTTTATTTACCCCACCAGCACTTTAATTCTTTTTCATCCTCTTCCACTTTTGACTTGAAGGTCTCAATAAGCAATGAAGATTTTCTTGCCGAGTTGATCCAGATGCCATCACCAACAATTTCAGGAGTTCTTTCTTTATCAGAATGATCAGCATGAATTTTATGAGCTACTGTACCTTTGTAATCACCATTAGACTCATCAAACTCTTTCCAAATCCTCTTCACTGTCCTCAGAAAGGCACACAAACAGTGAAATGTTCATATTGGAGCTTCCAATTCAAATGCCAAGCAGTACACCATGGAGTTTCCAAATTTCTGGTGGAGTGATTTATGTCATGGTGCTCTTTTCCCTGTATGAGTTTCATTAATGAAAGAAAAAAAAAGTGGCAAACTTGGTATTGCTTTTATTGAAGGTCATTGATGCAAACCTTGATTTTTATATCATAAATTAATAATTTTGAATTTATAACCTTTCCCCTCCATAGCAAAGAAAAGGAAGGTAAGAATTAACTCGTTAGTGGAATAATGCTTATGTCCTTGTTCCTTGCAACAACCTAAGATTGATTTGCTTTTTACAGCTTAACTTTAAGGTTATTTAAAGCCAAAACATTTTTGGAGGGTAAGAATTTTTTTTAAGGAGATAGGGATTTTCTGATACAGCCCACTATTTAGCTGGGAGAAGAAGCAGCGGTATTTATACCTTTCCCAAGGATATTTGCATGGAAATGAATATAACGAACCTGACTGGAATTTGAACTTGGTTCTTAGACTTCTCATTCTGAGCCATTATCCATCACCTACTATTCCAGAGTCATTATCCATCTAGGTGGAAACCAGACCCAACATTGCTTAACTTTGGTGATCGGGCAAGAACTGGTTGTTTCAGTTTGATATGGTGGTAAGCAATCTAACCTAAGAAAACAGCAGCAGTTTAAGTTAAAACTTACAAAAATTTGTTTTTGTGGGTGACACTTACACTTGCTTCTACTTTGTATGACAGAGAAAAAAGTATTGTACATCACAGTGTGTTTGTGACATTTGTGATTGCATGCTTTATACTGTGAACAGCTTTCATTAAGTGACCTTATGATAATAAATGAACTTTAATCAACCAATGTGTGGGCTTAAAAAGACAATTTTCAGAAAATCTTTTTAAATTTTTGCTAAAAATACTATCTAAGCACTTTTTGTACTAGCAGACAATTGAGTATTTTAATGAGATTTTATTCACATTTTCTGCATTGATTAAATTCTTCTGATTTCGACTTAAAGCAGGGATACTCAGTAAACAATTCCTAGAAACACAATGACTAATTCCAAACAATACACAAAAGTAGTTTTGAAACCAAAAGGTCAAGATAAAACAACTAATCCAAAAAATCTAACCAATTCTGACCATGGGAACATGGTACATTTTTTCTTAAGTAAAATACTAGAGGACTTTTAAAATGCTTAATAAAAAAGAAGCAATTAACAAACAATTTGTTTAGTGTTATTTCACCTGTTTTATCAACTTGTATACATATATATCATCTAAAAAGTTATCAGACTATTTCTAATGCATTGTCTATGCTCCTTAGTGTTTAAAAAATGACAATTATAAAAAAGAAACCTGTTAACACTTGTTTCCAAACCATTTCAATGAGTCAGAGTTACAATCTCAAAAAGAAAAACAAAAAGTTACTATTGGTAAAGGTAATATTAATCATTTCCTTAAAAGAAAACACTTCTTGATTGAACAACCTGTGCTATTATGTTTTTTTTTTTTTTTTTCACTCTCTGGCCATCAGCCTGGGATCAAAGTGTAGTATCTGTTATTTCTAGTGGTAATATTAGCTGTCTTAGTAAGCATTTGGAATTCATTGACTGAGCAGCCAGCTCTACTTTCAGTTGAAATTTATAAAATCATTCTCTTAAAATAATTTAAGAAAAAAAAAAGTACTTTCTCAAGTCCAGTAACTTATTGCTCTTTCCAGTATTGTTTAAAGTCAATACCTTTATGTCATTTTTTTTGTTTAAGTTTCATAAGGCTATTTAAGAAGAGGACTTTAGTTTTTAGGTTGAGGTTTTGTAGCAATTTTGTGCTGTTGGACAAAACTATCCTAAGAAATTAGTTTTCAAACAAATGCACATTCCATGAATTCATTTTGGGTTACCCCCACTTGGCTTCACCAAGACATCATTAGGTGGTGCTGCTAAACAGCTTAAAAAAAAAAAGCTACACTTCCTGTCTTTCTCTTTTCCTTCTAGCATGTGGTAGAATCAACACCAACTTGGACATTGCTCCTGAAATCTCACTGACAGAACTTTCACACAGAGAGACATGTGTGTATTACCTACACAATTCCTAAATATTGATTCCTTCTTTATTTTACAAGCATACTGGTGTATTTTCTCTTTTCTGTTATTCAAAAAAAAAAAAAAAAAAAAAAAGCACATGACAATGATGACAAGCCATTTCCATGTGTAAATTTCATTTGCATTAGGAACATTACTGCAACAGCATCATGAAAATTCTGGATGTGGATTTAGTAATTACAAAATACTTCAAATGTATGGATCAGTTATAACACATTTAGTATAGGAGATAAGGAAATGGGGTAGTTTTGTCCAACACTTTCTAGAAAATCAAGACATTAACCTAAAAACTAGAGTTGTGTTAAATAGCCTTGTAAAATTGAAACTGTCATGAGGAAAAATGTTTGGTGCTAAATCTATTGAGAAATAGATCTCAGCTGTATACAAATGCTATCTCAGATAAGTTAAAATGTGACTGAATAAATGAAGCCTGTCTGACTTGTGTGGAATAGCACCACAGAATCACAAAGAACAGCACCAAATAACAGAAACTGCCTGTCAACTGCAGCAACAACTAAATGCATAGCATATGTCCCTTGAAGAGAAAATAATGACAAACACTAATATTCCATACAACTTCAAATATTTGGTGAGATAATGAAATCTGGCATGACAGATCATGTATGGAGGGATAAAGTAGTCACTAACTTCTGTAGGATGGAGTAAAAATACTACACAGAACAACATTGGAGAATCAGACCTCTGAAGGAATTATGCTAAGCTATGAGGGCCTAGTAAGTAGATTTAGTGTTGGAAAAAATTCCATAAATAAATAAAGTGACAGTAGTGTTCTGCAACAACAGTAAGAAAAGAGAAGTGGTGATGAATTTGTTCAACCCTGACCTTAACAGCAAGCAGGAAAGAAGAAAATTATATTTAGGCTTCAAGTTCTAGATTCCAGATTGTCCCACAGGACAATGGCTGACAGGATTCAAGCATTAAGGTTCATGAATTTAGTTATATAGTAATTGTGAGTTAAAATCCTTGGCTGGGTATTGCAGATTTAGACCCTGTGAAAACTGGGCACACAATAATTGAGCAATACTAAAAAGAATATGATGATATTCTTAGACATGAGTAGTAAAATAAGAATCTACTCCCATCGATTAAACAGAGAAAATTCCCCAAAGATTGCCTGGATTATAGCAGACACCTGATTGTTTAATGGCATATCAGCTCCTGATGGGTCATTTAATACTTAAATTTAATTTTCTTGGGAGATTTCAAGTAATAAAAATATAACATGTTATTTTGCTTTCATGTTAGACAATACTCAACTTTTGTGCAAACAATTATGAGAGAGTTTTATGTGTTTGATTTCTTTAATCCGTATAATATCCTAGAATTTCTTAATGTCATGAAAGAATACTTTCATGTTGGTTGGTTGTTTGATTTTGTTTAGCAGGATATCAAACTATGGTTTATTTAATGTTGGAATCTGAATATTTTGAACAGTTTCATGGCTTCAACTACAGATAAAATATATCACTGGCCATTCTGCTATAAAACATTAGTCATTCTACTATAATTAGGTATTGTTGGCAATTTTACTATAAATAGGTATTTTTGGTAATTTTCTCATCCAAAAATGCATTGTTGGTATTTTTACCTCAAAAATGCCCTTTCATACCTTTGTTCATTATATTTTTTTTTTCCCTTTGGGGTTCACTATTTGCCCATAGCAGAGACCTTAACAGGTGATACCATTCTGGGTTAGGGAGGACCTGGGAATAACAGCTCTTCAAAATCTCCAATCTCCTAATCAGAGGCCTTTCAGCAAGATGCACTCTGTTGTCGTACCCAGTACTAAGTGGTTACTTGAAAAAGCCATAGGGCACAATAGCCGAAATGTGATGAAAACAGAGATGAGGAATGAAAAAAAAAAAAACTCCTTATCCCAAAATTTCAGTCAAAGAGAGATTCATAAGTATAGAGTGATTTCTTCAAATTGCTACCTTCATCTTGGTTGTTCTGATGAGCTTTGCTCTTTGGTATGTTGACTCCGGGCCAGTGTGTACTACCCCCAAACCCCTGAGTAGTGGGGAGTGGAGAAAGCCTGATTGGGGGCTTCCAGGAAGTGCTTTGTGACTATCTTATCAACATTTGCTTTTTTTTTTTACCTACATTTATATACATTACAAAGTAAACTAAGCACAATTGACTGTTAAATAATGAAAAACAGTCACAGATTTTCACGTCATTCTGGGGCTCCCTTCTCTCTCCCCCTTCCCCAAATTCATGAATTTGTTTTGCTCATGCTAATTCTAAAACAAAATAAAATTCACTAATTTTTATCCATAATGGTGAATATGTTCAAATACATTTTAACAACAAAAAGTTAATGTTAAAAATTGCCATAAAACATGTTATTTAATATGGAATCATCTATTATGTCTATAATTTGTATTTAGATACATTGTATTTATTTTCAATTTCTCTAGTTGAATTGTTTACCTATATGGCATTTGATCCATAATTGTACATAATTAGGTTATAATAAAATTTGTATTTTATATAAATACAGCCATTTAGCTTGTGGAACTATTCTGGTTTCCTGTCAACTATGATTGACAAAAAATTGATTACAACATCAATTGTCATTTTCTATATCCTTGAATCCTGTTTTATTATCCTCTCTGCTAAATATTTTTCTCAGATTTTTTCAAATTCAGTAACCCCTTGCATATAGCCTCAAAAATTCCTAATACACATTTTTCTCCAATAATAAAATTTACTCCAGCATTAATAATGTACATCTTACCCACAGACACTACCTATTCCTGCAAAAGCAACTAGAAATTTGATATGTACATAGACACACACACATTTACCTTTCTAAGAACAATGGTTAAAAATGATTTATACTGTGAATTGGTGCTGCAGAATCACAGAACTCAAGATGTAATTTTAACATTTAATAAAATGTATGTCAAGTGGAATAATGTTTGATGCTTTTGTTACTGCATAACATGTTAGCGTCTTTCCATGATAATAGTCACTAAAAGGTGGACCCGTTTCATCTTACTAAATTCTTTTTAACATTTCACAAAAAAATCATGTATCAGAAACATAACCATAAAATGTATTGGTTCTTTAACCTTTCAACTCAAATGATAAAAGGAATAGAGTACACAAAATGAAATCATCTCAAATTTGCTATTTTTTGTTTAAAGTTATGTTTACCGAATTATCCAGGAAAGAAAGGAACTTTATTATTTGAAAGTGTTGAAAGATTATACACAAACTTTCAGTTTTTTCTGAAGAGAAATTATTTAAATGTTGAGATGTAGGAAAATGTGTCTTTCAAAAACTTAGGCCCCCTGTAAGCTATGGGCAGTAATTGCATATAATTTTTATAATTATTCTGTTACTAGTAATTTTTATTCATCTTTTAATGCATTTAAATTTGTAAATCAAATTTAACCATAGCTATGCATGCACAGAAAAATAGTATAGGATTGTCAATTCTGTAAAAAGGAAAAAGATTCTTTACCCATTCCCCACTAATCATTCATCTTATACTTGTAAAAGCCAAGATATTCATTGAGAACTAACACCAGTAAGCCGAAAGTAAGCGATAAATAAACACAGGATAAATATAGAAGCTTTCAAAACTTAAGTGCTTGGAGAAAGTCTTCATCTAAATCCTTAAAAAGTCAAAGAGATGACAGTGCCCATCCCACTAAGTAAAATGGTTTTATCATGAAAATGGTTCATGATGCCTTTGGTACACACAACTCAGTGCATTAGGGTTGCAAGGATGAGTAGCAGTTGTTGGAGTAGAAAAAGGACCACCTACAAATGCTGGTCACAAACTACATTTTTAACAACTGGCCTGTGGAAGAACGTTTGTCCGTTCGGTTACTTGGCAATGAGGAAATCACTACTTGAGAGTAGGGAGAGTAAGGGGTTGTTTGCTGCAAGGGAGAGCTTGGTGCACTCTGACATTTACATTTGAGGGTTTTAAACTCAGCAAAAGCAATCCTAAATACACAAAGGGCAGAGCATAGATTTTAATGAGGACAGATGCTGTTTTTGGCTTGAAAACAATAGAATTTGCAGAGTGAAAAGGATCGAGGTAAAGTGGAGGAGGAAGGGAAGAGAAAAAGCAAATCAAATTTAAAAAAAGAAAAGGATAAGGAAAAAAAGAAATAAATAAAAGGAAGAAAAAAAGAAAAGGAAAAGAAAGAATCCGTTCAAACCATTCCCAGCAACTTTTGTTATGTTCAAGGACATTCAAGATCAGAAATACCTGCCAAGCTACTATGGAAAAAGCCAAGGATTTCATCCCCTTAGAGATAAAGAATGGTCTTTGTAAACTGAAAACTACTTAAAGGTTTACCATTTGTTGGCTTTTCTTGATTTAAATTCCACAGCCCTAGAAATAGAATTATTTCACATTAATTCCTTTTTTTTTTTAGTGGATATACACCTGTGGTTTTAACTATTTTAGCTTTTATGCTAAAAAAAAAAAAAAAAAAAAAAAATTTCATTTCTGGTTTGTAGAACCTTAAAAAAAAATTGCAGAAAAAATACCTCAATAAATCTACATTTAAAATTCATTAAAAGATGTCCGAGTGGTACTTGATATTTCAGCATCAAATGATACAGAATATATTTTTAAATTTACATCAAGTGCATGTAGTGATTTTTAAGTCTTTATAAATCTCTAATGGTGTTTTACTTGTGATAGAAGTAACTGAAAAATCAAACTAAAAAAAATTATTGGCCATATGGGGTCAGTAGCATCAAACTTAAAATTCTATATTGAAAAAACCCCCCAAAAAACAAACAGAATAAAGCTTAGTATCCCCCTTACTTCAGAAGCCTGAATTGTTTGGCACCGCAAATATTCTGTGATAGATGCTCTGCCTGAGATCATAAAACTTGATAAAGACACTCATAATGCAAGGTCTGACTGAAAACAAAAAAATTGTTAATGAAGATGACAATAATAACAATAGCTGATATTTCATTTCAAAATAAAGTCAATTTTGTTAGATGATTTTGGGTAAAAAAAAAAAAAAAAAAAAATGAATGCTTTTAAGCTCTTATTTTGAATGCATTTAGACTATTTCAAGTCATTTTTTGTACTTTTCTCACTAAATTTCTCTATTTAACAAAGAAATTATGTATATATAAAACTTATCAAATGTAAGGACATGTTTAAGCAGATATTCCATTTTTTAAAAACAGTAAAATTAATGCCAAGTGGCCTTAGAAAAATCCATTGTTTATATATACCAGGTGTAATAGCAAAATTGTCCAATTATTAGATTAAGATCTGAACCGTTGTATTTTATCAATGATTAAAGATATATTACTGGAATTCTGAGGTGTTTATAACACTATTGGAATCTACTTAGAACAAAAAGAATGTAAAAATTACTCTCTAAGCATAACAAAAGTATCATGATGAAATCGATCATAAACAAAAATGACATGTTCATCATTACTTATCATAGCTAAGGATCAGAAACTCAAAGTATTGAAATATATACACACACGTGTGTGTTATTCAAGATCTTCACTCTCACTAATCCTCTTTCTGTCCTGGAGTAAGAAGGTGCCTCACAGTTTTCACCTACGATTTCATTTACAAGTCTTTTTCACTGCTCTTTACACAGTCATAGCTGAAACTCCTCTCCCACATGCCAAATGTATTAGGAATGGAGTTGGAGCTTTTCTAATTGATCTCTTTGCATCTAAGTTGAAATGATGATGCTCTTCCTGTCGTGAATTACTAATCTCATTTTCCTCTCTAATGCAAGCTCTTTTTTTAAACATTCACTATTCTCTTGATGGTTCATGAAGAAACGGAAGAATGCAGCCATAGTATGAATTTTGGGAACAAAATTTTAACTGGTTCTCTTTTTAGCTAAATAATTCAAAGAGTTTTTCAGTGATTCTTATGACAAATAGTGTCAAGATGGCTAACTGTATTATCTGAAAGCCTGAAAAAGCAATTAAATTTTTTTTTTAGATATTAAACATTTTGTATAATGGACAATTATTCCTTGCAGTTACACAATTTGGACAATTGTGCTGTTAAGGGATGTGCTGTCTAGGTAAGCAGTGGCTTCCCTGAATGAAATAAATCAGCAGCTACATTTTCCTTCTGTGGTAGCATATGCACCTACATGTCTATATTTCTGAGATGAGGTATTGTAATTAGTATTGTTCAGAATATTGTCCTCATCTTTGTTGCCATATATACACAATGTTTTGGCCATTGTATGCTCCAGCTTCCTTCAGGTGATTGCACAATGTATCCATGTGGATACAAGTGTTGGTTGGATCCAGTGACTTGACTCAAAGAGCTGTGAGTTCAATACCTGGCCTCTGCAGAGGTGAACAAAAACTTGGAGAGTCAAGTTAAAGCAAGATAACCGAGACATCTGGAAGAGGCATGGCATGTGGGACTAGAACAATTTATTCCAGTGTATGAAATAATAGGTTCAGTTCAAAATTCTAGTCACCTGAAGAAGGCTGGAATGTACATTAGCTGAAATGTTGTGAATATGGTGACAATGTTGAGGATAACAGTCTGAACAATGTAAATAGTGCAAATATATACTTAATCCAACAAAATTATGAAGTTTACTCTGATTATTATACAAAAAATTCAAAATTTGTTTTGTTGATTTACTACATAAAGGTCACAAGCTGCCTATTGTAATTACTGACAGCACATACCTTATATATTTATTACACACACCAGATATGGATGTGCAGGTGGTGCAGTGGATACCAGTTCAGAATGTGTATAAGATAGAGTTCAAATTCTACTCAAGTTTATTACATACACTTACATGCAAATTCTATTGATAAAGTTATGAATTCATCACTTCTCCCAGCTATGGGTTCAATAGGACAGACTGGACTTTTTAGCCTTGGTTTGCAACCTGTCTATGAGATGGACAAATGAACTCAAAACCAAAAAAGGGCTATTTGGGGTCCTTGTAGCATATTATGTATACCATTTCTCTAATCAATTCTTTCAAAAGTATGGAAGGTTCTGTAAAAGCTTCCACCTTCAGAACCAAATATATGTGAGTTGTCTATCTAGGAGCTGAATTGTTGAATTCTCATACATTAATCAATGGGAGAGTTCATTATCATATACAAGATGATTTGTTAGAAAATGATAAAAATTAATAGAAATAATTTTAAATTTAATGAATAATTATTTACTAACCAATAAAAATAACTGCATCAATTGCTAGGTCTGCTGCAATTTTGTGCTAGAATATTTTTTTTTTTTTTTTTAACCAAGATTTTTCCTGCACATTTCTAAGTATCTATCAATGCATTGAATATTGCCTGCCATACCTTATCTGGTGATTTTGTTTTATGCCTAAAGATTCTTGACAAAATCTAAAGAATCTGCAATGCTACTGATACTGGCATCTAAGCTTCAGCGACTTTCCTCACTGCTAGCTTCCTTTTCCCCTTTTCTATAAGTATCTTACAGTAATTGTTCTAATGAGCTTTCCTCATTAGCATCTTGACTTCATGAATTTAAGTGCAATGTTAAATTGGCAGCTTTGTTTCAATTTTAGTGTTAAAATTGAGTGTTGTAATCATGTTTTACGCTAAGTAGAATTTTTTTTGTAACATGCTGAAATCTTCAGTTATTGCTAAAATTTTTGTCAAGATTTAAAAACTGTTTCATTCAATTTCACAAACCAATTGATAACATTTGAATAAGCAGATTTGTTTGGAAAAATACTTTGATAAAAACCATACTTTGCAGCTTAATAATTTAATTTACTTTCATAGGACTTCATGGTAAAGAATATTTTAAGAAAATTACTTTTTCAAGAGCAAAGAATAAATTCTAAGGATTTCTTACACTTGAGTATATAACATACAAGCCATGCATAAATATTTTTTTCTGGAGGCAAATTCCAACTTTTTGAAGCATTTGGCTTTGTGATTTGTTTACAGTTCTTGCAAACGCAGGGTAAACTACAAACTGGACTCACAAAGAAAAAATACGAAGAAAAAAATACGAAGAAAAAAAAAAAGGAAAAAAAAAAAAAAAAAAAAAAAAAAAAATCAATATTACATTTTTATTAAATAAGCATGTTATTTTAATCATTATCTTTAAAATAGTGGGAATATTTTGCATATTAAATAAAAATTTTTCAAAGAAAATTAATGAAAATTTATTTTACTAAGGTACGCACCCAAGTAAAATGAACTATACCCCCTAACTTGTTTGCACTTTCCAACAAAATTGGTTTTGATCAGTCAATGTATATCTATTTTAGAGGGTGTGACAGACATACTAACAGAAATCACAGAATTTTATATATAGTTTCTCACAATTCACACTTGCAGAATTCTGGCTTCCTGTCAGTTACAATCTTCAAAACTTAAATTCCTGTCCCTTTGTCCTGTTGCTTTCATTCTCAGTAACCCCTTGCATCCTTGGTTTTTATTGCCTTGATTGGGGTGAAATGATTTAAGAAATAACTGACAATAAAATATAACAATATAATGTAATAAAAGTTATGAATATTGAAGATTATCTTTACTGTAGGTCTTAGTATACTTAGTAGATCTTAGAGATTAACAAAAATAACTAATATTAAGTGAATAATTACAAACAATATACTGTAATAAAAATATGATTGATGACCAGATGTTGTAAGCCTTTCACTGCTTTATAACTATTTCTATGGAAAGTGTTTAGATCAACTATGTAACTTAGTTCCACCAACCCTAACCTTCACGGCTAAGACCTGCCATGCCATGCACATTCTAACAAATCGCACTCATTCTACTTGTACACCTTTGGTGAGATGTAAGTTTCCGTCTTCTGTTAAAACACATCCCAGATATTTAAATTTCTACACGTTTGTCTTTGGAACTCTTACACACACAAATGTAAAAGAACGAAGAGTAAAATATCCTTTAATGAAGTACCGTCATGATTTCGTACCTGAAGAAATGTTACCTTTTAATGTTGAAACAAGATGTACAGTTTTGTAGTGGGTATGTACATGTTCTAATGTAACAATGTATAATAAATAAATATGTGTGTGTCTGTATGCAGAAAACTGATTTAGCCATCACCAATGTAGCCAGCAAAAATGCTACCATACTATGAGCTCTGTACAAATATTTTCTAGACTACTCCAGGATTAAAGTCCAACTTATTCCCAATTCCAACAAGTGTAAATTAAACAAAAGGCTTAATGATTGTAATAATGAAAAATCTGGGTGAGAGAGTGAAGAAAAAAAGAAAAAAAAAAAAAAAAAAAAAAAAAACACAAACTGAAATGGAAATAATTTAATAATTGCAGAATCAAAAAATCTTCAGATAATCAACTATTGATTAATGATTGCTAAGATGTTACTGATAATCTTTTAATCTATTTCTTGAATATTTTTGTTTATTTTAAGTTTAAGAAAAAAAAAAAAAAAAAAAAAAAAAAATCAGCATCACCAATTAAAGGCAGTAAAGCCACTAAGACAAGCATGGAGCTGGAAGGGAAGCAAGAAGTGTGAGAAAAGAAACTTAGTTTAGAACTTACGGCTACATCTAGCCAGCTCAAATGTAAATTGATGAGATCATGATGCCAGTCTAGTATTGAACCTAATTTATTGTGGATACAATTAATTTATCTATAGGAAAAACTATTTCCATTGCAATTACATACCTTACACCATATTAAAATGCACCAAAACGATATTCTACCCAATAACAGGCAATATTACAAACATGCCAAAAAGATTCCACAATACAACACACCATTCAAATAAGTATCTATTGGTTACAGATTAACATGTAAAATCTTTGACCAATGAGAGAAAACTAAAAACTCGTTTTTCTAGACCCTACTTTCAAGAAAGATTTCTTATAAAATCCCACAGATTTTGGCTTTCAAGGAACAGATAGGTGACGATCTCCAAACTGGATACCTAGCTACTTCCTTTCCCCACTTAATGCATGCTGAAAGAAACATATGTCGGCGACTTCAAATGAACCATCTACAGCAACAAAGACGCTGTGAATTTTTGCTAATGATGAAAACTATCTAAAAGTCTTGTCTAAATCACAAAGATTTCTGTGAACCAACTACCATGTTTTTTTTAATGAAATATCTTGTATGTTACAGAGATTTGACCAATCTACTCATTATAGCCTGTAATATCACAGATTTATTAAATAAATGTATCAAAATTTTCTTTCATTTTAATGACATTGTATAGGTGGGTACTAAAAATTCCTTTAACATATCACATGGTGAAAATAATTGGACACTGATCTATGCATGATGGCTAGGGAGTGAAGAAAAAACCTAACTTGGGTAGCACTGGATGCTTAATCAATAAATGCCAATTGCTTCCTTATAAGGAAACAACTATTATTACCGTTAGAAAGGAGAACATATACTAAACTTTAATCCCAGTCTGATGGCCAAAGAGTGAATAAAGTATAACTCGAGAAGCACTAGCTGTTCAGTCAATGTTGAATGCTTCCTCATAAGGAAATAGTTAATATTGCCATTACTGATTTTAAACTATCCCAATTTTACACTTTTAGACTCTTTTAAAGAGTCCGACTCACTTTTTATTAAAATTAGCAATTTACTGCAGATGGGAGAAAAAAACCAAAAAAAACCAAAAAAAACAGCACACACAATCTCCCAAGACCTCCCCTTTTGTATTAGGACAGTAAGTTCCAATGTCTTTTTTGATTGGATGGGGTTACAAGTGGCTATATTAAAAAGGACAGAAATTCAGCTACTGGGTCATTGCATAATAGAATTTCAGTGGTGCATAGGAATACTGCTATAGTGAGTTTTTTTTTCTGACTAGCTACTTGCATTGGGATTTGTGAGATAGTACCTGTGAATCGAGTTTTCGGCACTTCTTTCTGTCCCCGATATTTGAGTCGGAACTTACAGTGATTTGTTCTCTGCATTGTGGAATTAATCTGCGACAAACATTTCCTTTGCTTTCTCCCCGCCACCTGATTCAAAAACAACTGCTTTTATCTATCAAGCAATTTTCATTCATCAAAAACTGGGAGAGGATGCACAATATTAGAATATCAAAATACTTCTATGGTGACTCCTATGACCGACTTGTTTCTAATTTGAATATTCCATCTTCAGCATATCATGCAGAATATGTGCCCCTTTTTTTGGCAAGTAACTTTCTTTTTCACCACGATTATTGTTGTAGGATACACACAACATGCTGTTGCTTAGTTTGAAGTAATTCACTGTTTTCTTTGCTATAATCTGGTAGCAACATCTGAAGCATGGACGAATGGTAAACTTATAAATATGCAAGAGATTGTTGAGAGAAAAAAAAAATTGTCTGGCATGACACAGTGAACTAACTTTCCTAGCAGTAGACCTACCAATTGATTCTATATAAATCTTTCCACTTCATGTCAGCAGAGAACATGGGCACCTCAACATAGTGTCATGGTTAGCAAGTATGTCTTGCTAGAACTATGAATAGTGAGTTCAATCCTCATTTGGTGGCTAATACTTTCAGCCTTGTGCCATATTTAAGCTATGCTTAGAAAAATCATTATGTCAGCAGAGAACATTAGTCCAAGAAGGCACAAAACTCCTGAAGGTTGGCCTAAACCATGCTGATGTAAGGTAGAAAATGTTTACTCAGATGATTAATAGAAAGCAGTTTTGTTTTGCAGGTGTTAAATTTAACAAGCCATTCCTTGTTCTAGTTAATAGCAGACTTTAGGCTACTTTTAAGATCAACTGCCAATTTGACCTTAACAAACTAATCACTTACTATTAAGACAGGAGTAAATAGTTGTATTATCAGTGTAGATACTAAATTGAAAGCTGAAGCCATCAGGAAGTTCCTTGTTCATAATTTTCATCAGTATAGATCCAAGGACAGAGCCCTGAGGGACACCTACATTAATGCAAAAAGAACTAGAAGTGTTACCAGTCAAGATAACTTTCATTTCACAATTTGACTGAATCAGTTTAAAGATTTGTCTAGAAATACCTTTCATCTTGTGAAGACTCAGATACCAAACCTTATCAAATGCCTTTGAGATATCCAAAGGCAAATCTAAAGTGTGATAGACTTTCAGCAATAATCATTAATAAATCAGCAGTTGACCTAGAGAAATGAAAGCTATATTGGTTATCTGAAAGAAGACCCCTGCGATTAGAGATGATTAACCAGTTCAGAGTTGATTAGAGCCTATAGTACTTTGCCAAAAAGAGGTAGAAAGCTAATAGGAGGATCAGATGATTCATCCAAGTTCTTAAAAGACAGAAACTACAGATGATTTCCAACAAGTAAGAAAACAGTCAAGCATTTATTGTAGAGTTTAGAGAGAACATGAGTCAGTTCAGAAGCAAATTTCTTAAGGACTATTGCAGGGATACCATGAAGTTCACATGCTCTGTGGGGATCAAATTTAGAGAACAGAAACCAAAGAAGGAGTAATATATTTATAACTAAGTTCTAACTGGAAAGTCAAGTAAAGATACTTGAGGAGTCAAGAGTAGAATTTATAAGAAAACAAGATGTTAAATTGAGTAAAGTGGGTGAGGAATAGAAGACTTACTCTTATTTAACATTCTATTACAGAGACGCCAGTAGCCATGAGTGTCAAAGATTTCAGAGGCTATACAGTGCCTGATTCTATCAGCAAACAAAGGCAGCCGTTACAATGATAGAATATAATTATAAACATTTTCAGTGGGTACACATATTCGAGTTATACCTGGTTTTTTTTTTGGTTTTTTTTCTTAAATAGGGAAATTAATAACTGGCCTAGATTGAGAAGTCCAAGTAAGGAAAGATTGTGGCTCCAAAATAAATTGAACCTGTAACCCCATTTTTCATCAGGGAAACAGTTTCTAGAGCCAAACTGTTTTTACCAATTAAGCCATGGAGGCCACCTCAATAGAGCAAGGTTTGGACTACCTATTTAAGGAAAGCACATTTCTTGTGACTTCTACACATCTTTTTAAAATCGGTATCACTCCATGAAATCAACAAAAACACATGGTGTTACAGGGTGTGGAGAAATTAGGAACAGAAACATTAATAATGAGTGGAAAGAAAAAAAGAGCAATGAAGAGGACAGTAGGTAGCCATCGACATTGCAATTAAATTTTTGCAGATTAAAGTTAGCTGGAAAGCATGGATCCAGAAGGGAATTTCCCAAGTGAGAAGTGTGAGAAAGAAATGTTAGTATAGTGACTTGATTCTGTTTCAAAACAAATGTAAATAATTGTGTTTTTTTTAATTGATTTTTATCTGAAATTATTTCTTATTACTTATTTTTAGTAAGTACACATATTTCAGTTATTCCAATTTTTCTTAAATAGTGAAATTAATAACAGTCAACAATGAGAACTGAGAAATCCTTAAAGAAAAAAAAAAAAAACAAGTGCCTTCAGACAGGAATCAAACCTGTATAATTCTTTTATCAAAATAAAGATTCCATTAAAAAAAGTTGTTTCCATTTCTTGTATGAAACTGAAACTAGCAAATAGAGTCATACAAGTCACAAGTGAACTGTGCATTCTTTAAATAGATAATTCAAACCTTGCTCTATGCCAGAATTGGTAAAGGGATCTTTTGTTTATAGAAAGTTTCTGATGGAAAAGGGGTATAAGTTTGATTCCTGTCAGAGCCACAATTTTCTTTAGGACATCTCGGTCTAGGGTGATTGTTATTAATTTCACTGTTTAAGAGAGTGGGGGGGAAAAAAAACCAAAAAAACCGATAGATATATATACTAAAAACAAAACAAAAAATGCTCCACCAGAAAAGGCTTGCTGATGTGGCAAAAAGTGCTCAATGCCATCAGGAACAATAGTACCACTTAGAGCATCAAGCAAAAAATTAGTCTACAATACTGGGTCACTAAAGTCACCAACGTCAGAGCATTTACAGACAAGGATAAGAAACTATATAAGCCACTAAGACATAATGGGTTATGAATGTCAGAATTATTATTAGAAAAATAAGAAAATGTTGAGAGAGAACAATAAAACAGGAATTAAGACCAAAGATAATTATTGAGATTGTATTTAAATATTTGAAGATCAAAGTTAACTGGAAAGCAAGATGACAGAAGAAAATTCCACAAGTGAAAGAAACTGCTAGCATAGAATTTAGTGTTACGTTTAACCATTTCAATTGTAAAAGGATGCGACCATGCAACAAGTCGATTAGCATGGAAAGAATTGGGGTGTGTGTATGTATATATATATATATATATATATATAAAAACATTCACTTGTATTACACTTTTTGTAAAGAATGGGTGTGACATACATTAAAAGAAACCTACATGAGCCAATCAGTATATTTGCAATGTTTATTTTTTTACTGAAGAGACCCTTCTTTTTTTACAGACTGTATAGCTGAAGAAGGCTGTCAAACAAATAAGTTGAAACATTGTGGGAATATTAAAAATAAAAACGAAAAGTTGGATTGACAGTGACTTAAAAATTGCAAGGTTTTAAATGTATCCTGACTAGCTCTTGAATACATTTGAAAAAGGTGAAGTTCTGCACACTATATATACAAACAATTAAAAAATTATAAAAGAAAAAAAAAAAAAAAAAAAAGGAAAATGAGTGCATATTATAATGAAAAAAAAAAAAAAAAAAAAAAAAAACAAGTTAATATTTACATAAATCAGTAAACATTTCAGATATTAAGTTCACTGAATTGTTTAAATAATGTATGTGTTCCAAACTTACTGTCATAGTTGTGTTTAACTGACCCAAGTTTTCATAGAACTTACCAATATATTTTTTAGGGTAGAAAATTCTATTCATAACAAATCCTCATACTATCTGAATCATACTTTGAAAGTTAGATGCAAAATTTAACTGGAACTCTGAAATGGTACTGAGATTTCTCAACAGTAGAAATATTAGCCGATTCACTTTTCATAGATGCATAAAATTCTGAGCCAATCATTCCATTTACTGCTGCAAATGTTGGCAAATACCCTCTGATGTAATAATAATAATAAAAAAAAAATCATTGACAAATTCTATATTCTTCTAATGGGTTTTGCCTGGGTATATTCACTTGCTGCATTTCTCATTGCATTCCCTGGTGATCTGACTTTTTTTTGTAGGAAAAAGCTATTCAAAAATGGTCTACGCTGATTGGCTAACACCTGAGGCTAATTTAACCTGGCCCTAGCAATTTACTATCCTATACAAAACATGGTTTCGCAATGATGCATGCAAGTCCCAGAGCTCTCCACTTCAACCTTTGCCAGACAGAGTCCCTAATTACAACAACACTAGATACAGTAACAGTGTGAGAAAGAAGCCAATAACAGCATAATCAGAATTCAGGATACAGAATTCTTTATGCATTGTCCCTTAAGGAGGTAGGTGATCATGGCTCCACAATTTCCTGCCATTTGTAGCCCTTAATAAATATTGTCTATTTGTTATCTCTCCTAAACCCTGTTCTGCCATCCATTTACTCAGATTCACTAAGGACGTTATGCCTCGTTTTCCTGTCCCTCTCCATAAAATGATAAACTACATCCAATAGCAAGGCCTCTGAACAGAAGGTTTTGAGGAGCATGAAACGATCTCTTCCAGGTCCACCCTGACCCATGGTGGTAGCACCTGTTAGGTTCCCAACTATAGGAAAATAGTTGGTGTCCAAACTGGGGTTAAAACACTATGAAAGTGTAAAAATAGGTTTTAATACCAGCAATACATATTGTAAAAAATTACCAGAAATGCATTTTTGAAGAAGTTATATTTTTGAAAAAGTTAGCAATATATTTTTTGAAAAAAAAAAAAAAAAGCAACAATACATTAAGGAAAAAAATATTACCAGTAATAAAAATCTTGTGGGCATTAAATAAATGATGTGCCGTAAGACAAACCAAACTGGCCCTCTTGTTTTAAATCTGTCCCATGATTATCAAATTTTCCAAGCCGTCTTTCCTCATTGTGTTCCCTAAAAATTTCAACTAACTTCCTGATAAACGTAAATTTCCTTTTTGTTTCCATAAAAACTCTAAAACTTCATTGCTTAGCTGTTTGTTTTATGGTATTGTCAGCATCCTTTAGAACCACATTTTTGTTGCTTCAAGTCTCTTCATCTGTGAGATGATTCCCCAGGATTCACTGCCATTTAGGAGGACTGATATTACATAGTTCAGTACTGTTTCCTTTGTTTCTAAGGATTTTTTTTCCTTTTCAATACTTTGCTTTTGGAAAGTGTCTTATCCTATACGAATACATTTTTCAGATTTTATTTTTCATTTTCTGTCCCCTGTTAAAAGGACTTTCCAGATATTTAAATTGCTGTACTCATTTGATTTTGTTACCAACCATGCATTCTATTCTTGCAATTAATGTTTAGTCTTTTCTTATTTTCTTTCACTACCTTCTATAGTTTCCTTTTCATGTTGGCTATCAACAATGTATTATCAGCATATCTTAAGATTGTGGTAGCCAATAATATATCTTGGTAGGACTTCTCTCAGATTGCCTTACTGTATATGTTGAATAAATCTGGTGGGAAAAATATCCTTGTCTTACACTGTTTCCTATCTCTACTAGGCTTATTTTCTATCCATACTCAGGCATTTTTTGGACAGTATAGGTTCTGGATTATTCTAATATCTTTCCCAAATATATCAAGGTTACCTAGCAATTCTAACAGTTCTTTGTGATGTATATTATCAAACACTTTTGCATAATCTATAAAACATTGAATGATATCAGAAAGAGCAATACAAATGCAGAAGTATGTATATCAGAGAATGAATATTACATTTCTTGTTCCAGTGTCTTTAACAAACCCATACTGTTCCTGTCCTATTTCCAATCTGATTCTGCTATGTTCTCTATTCATCAGAATTCAAATTAGGCTGATGGAGTTTATATTTGTTTACACCTATCTTCTTAGGCAGTGTTATGAAAATAGATCTTGGTCTTCCAGTACATCCCCGCTGTTGTAGATTTCATTTATTATTTCTGTAATCTTGTTAATGCTAAAATCATTTAAAACTGCAAGCATCTATTACAATTCTGCCTGGTTCTGCTGCTTTGTTTCTCTTCAATTTAACCAGTGCAGATTCCACTTCAGATTTTAATATTCCCAGTCCTTTGATATTTCTGTGTATTGTCAGGTGTTTTATGAAAGAGTTCTATATATTCATTTCATCTCTGAAGTTATAAATACAAAGCACTTCAGATATCTTGACATATGGATCAGTTATAACAAATTTAGTATAGAAAAAGAAATTGAACATAGAATAGAGTTAATTTCATCCAACATTACAAATTGATACAAAACCAAAATGTTTATCTGAGAACTCTAGTCATGTTCTTAAATGGCCTTGTCAGCCTTGTTCATATGAAAGTCATGCACTGTGCCTTTCCTAACCTTTTATCTGAAGCAGTTTGGAATGTCAACATCTTGATTATGTCATTATTTTCTCTTAAACCCAATAGCTCTTTCCACCATTGATGACAGTTTTCTTCCAAACCTTTTATTTGAAGTCGTATAGAATACGAACATCTTGATTATGTCATTATGCAAAATATCTCAGTGTATAGATCAGTTCTAACAAATAGAGGAGAAATGGAAATGAAACAGAATAAGTTGTGAAGGTAGTTTTGCTCAACACAGATATGAAATCAAAACATCAACCTGAAAACTTGTTTAATGTTCTGAAATAGCCTTGTCAGATCAACACTTTCATATGGATGTCATACATGGCATGAAAATCGTTAAAAAATAAAATTGTAAGTTGTATGCAACTGATCCCAATAAAAAGGGTTTTGAGTAAGTAAGACTGGAAGGTTTTGGCAAAGATAATCCGTCTGAACCATGTGGACTGGTGCTACAGAATTTACAAAGAATTATACCAAATAACAAACCAAATCATTTGAGGACTACCATCATCAGTAACAATTAAAATGGATAGCACATGTAACTGAAAGAGAAAATAACAATCAAGATGTTCACATTCCACTGTACTTTAAATAAAATGGTTAGGAAGAAAACTCCTATGAATACAGGAAAGAGCAATAACAGCTATTAGACTCTAGAAAGAGTTTTTAAGAGAAAGAATTAATATATTTCAACTAGAAAGCAGAACCGACTGCTCAGTCAATGAATGCCAAATGTTTCTTTGTAGGGAAACGGCTAATATTGTATTACATCATGCGACAATCATCAATGCATGTAAGAAATAAATTTAAAGAGCAGAAAACTTCAAAAGACAAAACAGATTCAAAATGTCAACCATTCAGCTCTGTGCTTTCTAATTTCTTTCTCCTTAATCATTTCATACTCAAGCAAGGCAATAATGTCTTTAAGACAATGGTTTACCAAGTACAAGAGAATATAAAAAAAATAAGAATGACCGACATTGATTTTCAAAAATTTAAATGCAATGTTGATTAAAAAGGCAAGAAGCCAGAAGAGAGTTCTACAATGGGAAGTGCATGAAAGAAGAAACTGTTAGCATATAGAAATTATGTTGATACCTAGCAACTTCAGCTGTAAAATACTGACATTTGCTTTTCTCATGAATTTGTATGTATTGATCAACATTTCTATATTAACTATTTTGTGATTATCTTTTCTGTGGTGTAATATTAACTTGCATATTACTCCTACTCTGTCTCATATTTGATCCATCATTTTATTTTAAATGACTGTCTTATCAGCTGGCAAATATAGTACAATAAATCTACACAAATCAAGCATATAATATGTATTAATAATGGAACAAATTACTTTTTAATAAATCTATATATATATATATATATATATATATATATATATAAAAATGGACAAAGTCTGACAATTATTTATAGATATTTTTATGTTTATACATTCTTTTTATGGATAAAAATATTTAAGTAAATACTCTTTATAATAAACAGTATTAAAAAACATTTACCGGCCTGAAATTGGAGGACTAATATTTTCTTTGAAAATCTGACATTTAATAGTGTTTATTATAAAACAGAGAATTTACTTAAATATTTGTATTTATAAAAAGAATGTATAAACATAAAAGTGTCATATATATATATATAAGAAGCTCAAGATTTACTCAACCAGTTTTCTCTGGCATTCAAGGCATTTGGATTTACTATCAGCATCAAGAAAACTGCAGTTGTCCATCAACCTTGCCCAGCACTGAAGCAAATTAGAGTTGTAAAGCAGAGACTCCCTGTTCATAAGTTTCCTGAGGTCCCTTTACAAGTTGATAGAAAGAATCTCAAGTATGTGGAATCTTTCAAATACCTCGGAAGCATGGTAAATTCAAGTGCATCACTTGATGACGAGATTGTTAATCACATTGCAAAAGCCAGCACTTCTTTTGGTTTGCTGCATCATAGGTTCTGGGACAAAAGGGAAATCAAGCTTTGCACTAAAATCCACGTGTACAGAGCTGTCACTGTCAACTCTTGTATGGCTCTGAAACTTGGACACCTTATAGATGGCACATTAAATGATTAGATGTCTTCCATAAAGGTTGTTTCCATATAATCAGTTGTCTAACATTTGATGATCAAGTGTCAAATGCCAAATTCTTTCAGAAATGCAAGATTGGTATGATCGAGACCTTCATAATGCAATTACAACTACGTTGGGCTGGACATGTGGCAAGTATGAGTGATGATCACTTACCAAAAGTTTTTTTCTACAAAGTCATACAAATTTTGGTAGACTTTGGCTCAGATATAAAGCCATTCAAGAAGCAAGCATCATTTGACTGCATGAAACACGAAAGAAAAATAAGACAGCTAACAATGTTCCTGCTGCACTTGGATACAATATATTCTCCTGTACTTTTTGTAGTCCTTTGTGCAATTCTCAAGCCAGTCTCAAAAATCATGCCTGCCAGACATGCAGATAATTAGCTCATGGGCACCAGAACCTCATACATTGAACTCGATTATATATATATATATATATATATATATATATTAAAGAATATCAAACACTTAAATCCCACAAGTAATAATTCGAACTTTCATATCCTAGATGTATTTAATATTTAGCAGGATATAAAAGTTCAGGACTCTAGGTGTGTGTGTGTGTGTATATATATATATATATCTGAATATAATTAATAATCATTTAATTCAAATCTTAGGTATTTCAATTTAAATTTCTTGGTTAATTATATAAAAAAAGCTTATGAAAATTTTTTTTTGCTAATTTTTAAAAAATTAGCCCTTTTAATATTAGTTACAAATAATTTGCTGAATGAAATATCATGATTGAAATTAAACCATTGAGAGGACCAAATGAGATTGTTTCCAATTCACACCGAACTACACTTTATGCTCCTCCCCCTTCCTCAATGTTAAGTGTTTCATATTCTTTAATTAATAATAGTTTTGTTCTGTCTTTTGACAGACCTCTTGAAATTACATATGGATTACAATATTGCATCATCTCTCTCTCTATATATATATATATATATATATATATATATATATATATGAGAGAGAATATGATATACAAGTTTCATATATATCAGAACAATGTTAGGTAAATTAAATAAAAGTTTAAAAATCTCAGTGTCATTTCATTTTGTCAAAGAACTTTATTGGACTTATATATATATATATATATATATATATATATATATATATATATATATATAATACTATGTTGGAAGGGAAGATATAGTAATGTTAGTAAGTAGGTTATAATTATGAACCAAAAGGAAATGCTGAAGATTTAAGAAATGCTCAAATTCTAAAATAATTATATATGATTACAAATAATAAGCAGCTCTCAAGAGTCCTGAAAGATAGCACACAGGAAAAAAAAAAAAAAGTGTGTTCAATGCTATGATAAAATATATTAAAGTTCTGCCATTTAAGTCAAATTTCAAGTGGACAGTGACTGACCACAAGTTGCAGTTTCATAAAATCCTCAGGAGGCCTGATTGCACAAAAGTGTATGAAACAGTCATGGTCACTCACTGCCTACTATATATTTTTCTTTATTCTAGGATATTAAAATGAAAACCTGTTAAGTCACTACACAATTGAAATGTTTTTTCTTAGGAATACTTGGAGATTATATATATATATATATATATATATATATATATATATATATATATATAGTGCAAACATAAGTAGTAATTCATGTGAGATGAATTGTATCAAAGTGATTTAAATTTTTCTGAGATGGAATATTTGTAAAAGAAAAAAAAACGAATATATATTTTTAAAATCATAAACATGCTGTTTTCACTTACCTATAAAATCATTCAATTTTCCAATGTCCTTATCACAAACAGGTATTTCTAAGATCTTTAGAAATGTTGATGTTTTATTTCTTCAGAAAACTCCTGAAAATTTATATACATATGAAATCAATAATTTGCAGAAAAAAAAAATCTACACAAGTAACCTAATTAAAGTCAACCACAAATTTTGCACAAAACTTGCGTCAATATTAAATTTACATTCAAATGGGAATTTAGGAGTGAAATTAAAACCCTTGTTCACAAAACATTTTAAGGCACATAAAATGAAGGTAACAAAAAAATGCTCAAAGATAATCTATATTTGATTAACAACAGTGATTTTGTTAATATTTATTTGCATTGCTTAAAAATACACTAAATTAAAATGATTGCCATTTTTTTTTATCAATAAATAGAGTTATTTCTGTGAGGAGAAGTCATTACAGTATTTATATTGTTTGATTTGTTTCTTATGGCTTAACCCTTTGCAAGTTATTTGAAGCCAGATGATATTTTTAAATCTTAAGAATGTTTTTAGATATAATGGTTTAGTGATACAAGTCTTACCTCCCCCAGCCATGGGTTAATTACTAAGAGTTGGATTCATCATGTATCAAGGCTATTTGCACAACAGAAATTGGAACTCAGCACCCCAATTAACAATTCAGAGTCATTATCCATTACCCCCCCAGCACATCCAAGCCTACAGCACCTGCTATTTCCAAGTGGTCACCTATCTAGATACTGACCAAGCCTGACTACTTACTGTCGGGGATTATAAGGGGACCATTGTTTTAATGTGATATGGGTGTAAGCCTACAGTATCAGACTAATATCCTTATCTTTCTTATAACATTTTGGCCATTGTTTCTTTAGGTGTCCATTCATCTGGACAACCGTCAGGGAGTTTCAAACCTTTTGTTTAATTTATGGGGGGTAAAGTATTCTCATTCCACTGTCCTTGTCTTTAGTTTTAACATTACTCAGTTAATGATAGTCCTGTTTCAAACAGAGTCTGCTTATGGCCACATTGCCTTGAAACACTGGTTCTTATAGGACCATGAAAGTTAAGCAACATTAAGCCTATTCACTACAGTTGACCACTTGGGAATACAAAGTGCTGTAAGCATGGATGTATAGGTGGTGTAGTTGACAATGTCTCAATTGTTAATTGGAGAGCCAAGTTCCAATTTCTGTTATTCATTATATTTACTTGTGCACAAATATCCTGAGGAAAGTTAGGAATCCATTTCTTCCCCAACCCTTGGGTTAATTAATAAGACTTGTATCAGTAAATCATTCTCTCAAAAATAAATAAATAATAAATAAAAAAATTCAAAAAATTCTTGCAATCTAAAAATATTTCCTGACTTGAAGTAGCCTGCAAATGGGTGATAAGCCATAGAAAATAAATTAATCAAACTAAGAATATTTATTACCCAGTCCAGAGATTGAACTCACAATTACTATACTACCAAATTCATAAAGCACTAAACATGTGTCATTTGGGACAATTCTGATACTAAATCTTGGCTTCTTAAACTTATTGATCTTATTGACAGAGAGCACAGATACAATTAACCCTTAGCCGAGCAGAAATTTGTACAGATACTACACTGATCCTAGCATGAAGTGTGATACTTTGATCCTAGGCTAAATAAAAACACATTCATCTTAGAGTGTATACATACAACAATGACCCGAGTCCAAGTGGAGACACTTTGATCCTTGGCCTGAACATTTAAATACCTCCACTGAAATAAGCAGATGTAAATAATGCTATCATTTTTATAGGGATTATGTATATTTAAAGACTGGCATGTGAAAACCTGTGAATAATCATGACAAAGATGTCACATCACATATGGTTTAGAAGGAAAAACTAAATTCAAACCAGCCTTTAGAAGGTTGGGCTCCATCAGGCTATCTTGCCCAGTCTTCTACTGTGACTGCAGTACGTCTGATGTGCCTACAAGTGATGAGTTCCGGTACTCATAATCATGATGTAAATATGTATTAATGTAAGATTATGAGATCAGTTTTCTGTTAATAAGTAATAAATAAATGCTTCTGTTAATGTTTAATTAATATGTGGAGCCCCATGTTGTAGATTCAAGGATCAGCTTAAAAACACCTCGTTGAGGACAGAAATTGATTTGGTCAATTGGAAGACAGAAGCTGCAGAAAGAACCAACTGGAGAAGAGCAGTCCATGAAAAAACAATATCCTTCAAGAACACTAGAATACAAATGGAATAGATAAAGAGAAACCGAAAGAAAAGCCAGCACTTTCAATCCCATAAACCCTCCTACCTTATGTGAGATGGTGGCAGATGTCTCTTCAGATTCAACATAGAACTCATTTCACACACAAGGAAAGATTGATGATCACTCCAATACTTGGTAACGAGGTCCACTAATGGCAATTATAGACTAAGAAAACAGACTGTTTTCTTTTATCATGGCAGTTAAAAAGAAAATTCCTTTTGAACCAAAGCACTTTTAAATGTATTTTTTTTTTTTTCACTTAATTGATTGAACTTGATAATTCCATGACATTTCCTTTCAGGACATGGTTGATCATGGCTCTCTGATACTTCCTATCATTTATCGCCCTTAGTAATGTTTGCCCCTTATCCTTCCTAGTCCCTGTTCTATTCATTTACGAGCTCATTAGGTAAATTACTTGATGTTTTATTCTGTCTCCTTCCTTCAATGTTCTGTCAGTGTCAAATTCTCCAAGCCTTTTTCCTGCTCCGTCATCCTAGAAATTTTGACAGAGTTTTTCTAATTCTAAGCACAATGTTCTTTTAATTTTTAATATTTCCTAGTTGCTGTAATGAAAGAGAAAAATCACCTACCTTGAAAAAGAGTTTGTTTTGTGCATGGTCTGTGGAAGGAGAAAAAGAAAATTGCTGACAAAAACCTGCTACTTTAAGTATCAAAAGAACTAGGCTAATGTTGTTCTTTTGTCCCTTACTGGCGTGGCCAATCAGAAAAATTGCTCCGTGAATAAAAGCTGTTGCTTTCACTAACGAGCGGAGAACGATTTTTGAGCTTGGTGAGCCAAAATGCATTTTCTCTGTTGTGAGTGGAAGGTTTGATTTTTGACCCCCCCCCATATTTTCGGTATTAATTTACCTGCTGGACTGTTTATGACCACTTTACCTTTTGGACTTTTTAACACTGATTTGCAATTAAACTTATTGTTGGCACACAATTTTTTCTTTTCTATTGGTCTCACTGGTTAATACTCTAACATTGTATTCTCACCATCCTTCTGTAGAACCATTTGTTGCCACTTTAGGAAAATTGTTTAGCATTCACTGGCATATAGGAGGAATGATATTACATTGTTTTAAAAAAAAAAAAAAAAAAAAAAAAAAACATGATTTTTGTTGACTTCCTGTGATTGTCAGATTTTCTCAGACCTCATTCCAGGCTATGTCTCATCAATCAGACTTGTTCAATTTATACAATGAAGTGATTCTGAGAGAATTAGAAATCCTATCAGGATTGATTGTTAGCAGCTGCAATCTTAGCACAAGATATGCAGATAACAGAGTTTTGATAGCAGACATGAAAAGGAAACTACAGAATCTCCTACAGAAGGTACTGAGCAAAAACTAGATGGAATAAACATCAGTTGCAAAGAGACAGAATGCATGGTTGTCAGCAAAAGGAAGAGCCCAACATGCAAATTACAAATACCAAAATCAAGCAAGTATAAAAAATTATAAGTGTTTTAACAGGGGATGGAAAATGTGACCCTGAAATCTGAAGGCTCATTGGAGTAGCAAAAGTTGCCTTTTAAAAGCAAAACAGAAAAACTTCCATAAAAACAAAGAAAAAAAAAGTACTGAACTGTTATGTAATATCAGTCCTCCTATATGGCAGTGAATTCCGGACAATCTCCTAGCAGATGAAGATGCTTGAGTAATAATGGAATTTTAGAGAAAATGGAAACAAAAAGGATACATACTTAAAATCAGAAAGAAATAATTCAAGTTTCTAGGACACATTAAGAGGAAATTGCCACTTATTGTTCCAAAAACAATAATTTTCAGTTTCTCAAGACAGAAAAACATGCAAATAAAGTATATGAGAGAATACTCTTGACTTCCATTCTAACCTCCAACTTCTTCAATATTAATCTTTAACAACAAAGTCTGGAAGTTATCCAAGTTTTTAGCCTTGATGTCCTTGCTGCAGTGGTTGCTATGACAGTCATACTTCATCATAGTGAACACATCACCTCAAATATGCTGCAGCAACCTCCACATATTATAGGATATTTATCAAGAGCAATGATTTATGATGGTTTCCGTGTTAACATGTCTGGCTTTGTTTCTCTTTGCCAATATTGGATGACAAATACCTCTTTCCACACTCTTCCATTACAGATAATTTTCATTTGGCCATGGCTAAAGAAAATCAACATGCCAATGCTGTAGCTAAACCACATATTTGTAGCTTAATTATATTGGCAGGTCAGCTGTTTTTTTGCAAGATCAACTGCACTTTTTGTAGCTCGATTACATTGGCAGCCGTTTCAGGGTTTTTTTATATTAGTTTTTGAAGATCAATTTTCCTTCATGATTTCTCTTTTCATCAATAATTCCACAGCCTAACTCACTTATTTTCTGAATTAGGATCAGGAATTTTTATTGGGTGCTGAAAACTAAGCCAAACACCCCAATTTCTAAAATCTGATCAAATTACCTCAGACATTTAACACCTTAGACAGGTACAAAATTTTCCTGCACCAATTAATATAAGTTTGTACTAAAATATTCAAAGTTCTTGAAACTAAAACTTAAAAACTCGTTGCACAAGATATCCCTGCACCCTCACAAAAGTATAATTTTATCTTTGTACAGATGACCAAGAATGTCATACTAAATCTTACATGTGTAAAATTGTTTATTCATGAATGGACTTTGTCAAATGATACTGGTATACAGGTGTGTGTGGTTTTAGGAGCTTTCTCTGAACATTGACTTTCTTACAAAGCATAGGCCATATATTCTGGGCATCTGTTTGTCCTACATTTGCCCATACTAAACAACTGGGTTGTTCACATGTTGGTGGCAGCTGTAGCAAAAAGGTATGGCTTTTTGGAGTACCTGTTGTACCCTGTTCATTTTCAATCAATCACAATCTGTGAGACTACTGCAAAACTTCACACACAAAGCACAACCACTCAACTCATTGGAATCTGATGTCCCGAGGTTTTCTTATTTATGTTCATTTTATTGAGTGGCTGAGGCTTGGAAATTTGCATAAACCACAATTTTGTCTCAAAGAATTTCTGGGCTATAAGATCAGGTTGTTCTTAAATTGTAGTTTTTGGATCGGCCATGTTTTCTAAGTATCTTGCATGCAAGACATGTATGAACATGTTTTTCAGGAGGTAAGTTGTTTTCTCTTCTACATCTATCCTGTGAGATGTAAATCTACCTAGTGGCTAGGAGGTCTTTTCAGGCCAACCTACCAATACACCTGATTTCTTCGATGTTCAGAGTGTGACATTTAGTTTATTTTGGATTCTCTTAGAGTGAGCCAATTAAATATTTGAGTTATCACAGTTGAACTCTTAGAAAAAAAATACCTTATTAACATAAATTTGATTAAGACCCTCTTATTTCCAGGCATGAATCATATGCTACACTGGGAATTAGTATACTTTTATTAATCAATAGATGCATATTTATAATAAATTTAGGATAAGTATCATATATATATATATATATATATATATATATATAAGTTAAATTTACTCCCTGGAAGCAACAAACATGGAATAGGAATTGATTTCTTATTCATAAAAAACGCTAATGTAACCAATTCAATTGCTAAACTACTGGCAAGACTCCATTTACCTGTGAGAGCTTTACAGAGTATTTTATAGTTAAGGTTTAGCTTTGTATGAGAAAACAAAACAATCACAATTATATACTCAATAAAAACCTTATATTCATCACCAAATAGAATCAACATTAGATAAAAAAAATCTATTATAGAATACCAAATGTACATTGGGGCAAGGGTTAGGGGAGATTATTAATCCATCATTTATATTGCTTTGCCATTAATGTCACAAGCCAATTTAAAGGTTTGTACTGAATATGTGAATATCCCAGTCCTAAAACTCAATCCATGCAGAGTAAAGGATACAGGTGATAATACTGCAACAGAATACATGATTGCCTCAGAGTAATGACTAGTGACAAAGTGGCCTATCATGATGTCGGAAAATTTCCATGGTGCATCACTTTAGAAATAGCTAAAAAAAAAAAAAAAAAAAAAAAAAAAAAGGAAAAGAAAAAACTTTAGATGCTGGGAAGATTTAAATAAGACTGATGCTATCATTTCTTTCAATAGATAGACTTGTTTTATGAAACATTTTGGGATTAAGTGAGTTCTTTTGACTAGGTGCTTTTAAATTTTTCCCAGTAAAAATCTTTGACAGCCTGCCACTGGTAATGGCCCACCATTGACTGGCTATAAAGATCACATGACATCAAAGTCTGTGATGCAGTTAGATTTTAGTGGAGTGAATTTGGAATTTAAAATGTCATGTAAAAAATGCATTATTTACATTATTCAGACTATTGTCATCTTTTTTGCCATATCTATCACAATGTTTCGGCTGTTGAAAGCTCCGGCCTTCTTCAGGTGGTTGGAATGTCGAACCAAAACCTTTATTTTGCTCACTGGGGTAGACTGTTCTAGTTCAACGTGCCATGTTTGATGGATGTCAGTTATTAGTTATCTCCTGTTAATTTCCCTCTGAAAGTTCTCCACTGCCTTAACTGGGTATTGAACTCACACTCTTTGGGTCCTGTCACTGGATCTAACCAATGCCTTTATCCACTGTGCCATGTGTCCTTGAGGCTTCCTTGTAGATATAATTGACCCATTGATTGGAAAGTCTCCTTCACATGTCCAAAACTCCGCCCACTTCGTGGAAATCAAAGATGCTCCCATCCTATCCAACCAGATGGTGAGCTTGGACGTGGTGAGTTTGTTCACCAAGGTACCCATGGAGGAGGTACTCTCAGTAGTCAGGAACAGATTGACCTCTGACTCTTCCCTAGAAGAACGGACAAGTATTCCAATAGATAATCTGATGGAGATGTTGACTTTCTGAACACAAACAACACACTTCGGAATGGGATCACACATATCGACAGGATGAGGGCTTAGCAATGGGCTTGCCATTATCACCAGCAATGGTGAATATATACATGGAATACTTTGAGGAAATGGCATTAGAATCTATATCTCTAAAGCCTACTATATGGTTAAGGTACGTAAATGACACCTTCATACTCTGGCCAGACCTGGAAGATGTTCAGGTTCTACTGGACCATGTGAACTCAATAAGACCTTCAATACAGTTCACAATGGAGAAAGAGAGTAAAAACACACTCCCATTCCTGGATGTTCTAATATCTTGAACAGAGCATGGGTTTAAGACATCCTTATACCATAAACTGACATTCACCAGACAGTACCTCAATTTCAACTCCCACCATCCATACAGCGTAAAGAAAGGGATCGTCCATTGCTTACAACACTGAGCAAAAGTCATAAGTGGCGACCCAGAGACGTTAGATAAAGAATTGGTCAGTATAAGTAGTACCCTACAATGTAACAACTACCCTGGGTACATGGCAGCAACCCCCAAAACTGGGATAGGCGGGTACAAGAGGAGGAGGACAACAACACTCAGAAAACAGTCTGCCTGCCTTATGTGAAGGGGTTATCATAGAAAATACAAAGGATCTGTGGTCCATATAACATCAGGACAACCTTCAAAAGCTTGACGACACTTCGCAGATATCTCTCCCAAGTAAGACCCCCCATAGAGGAGAACATAACTAAACACTGTGTGTATGCTATCCCATGCAGCTGCAGAATGGAATATAAAGGAGAGACAGGCCGCCCCCTCAAGGTAAGGCTTCAAGACCACCAGAAAGCCATAACACGAGGGGAAGTAGAAAAATCAGGCGTGGCTGACCACATATGGAGAGAGAAGGGAGATCACTGCCCTCTGTGGGATCGTGTTGAGATCATTGACAATGAACACCATTGGAAAATTCGTAAACTTAACGAATCAGCACATATGCTAGGCCACAAAAATCTCCTGAGCTGATCAAGCATGGAGATAAATACAATATGGGAATCAGTATTAAGGAGTGCCAGAGAAAAGCAATGATAACATAGTTGCAATATGAGCTCTGGTAAAAACATGGAATGATAACAGCAAAATTGCAATATGAGCACTGGTAAAAATGGTTGCTGAAGACATTAGGTTTATAATACCCAGAAATTCATACCCAGATGTCATCAAGGATACATGGCACAGGTGTTGGTTAGATTCAGTGACAGGACCCAAAGAGTGTGAGTTTAATACCCAGTTAAGGCAGTGGAGAACTTTCAGAGGGAAATTAACAGGAGATAACTGACATCCATCAAACATGGCACATGGAACTAGAACAGTCTACCCTAATGAGCGAAAAAGGGTTTGGTTCGACATTCCAACCACCTGAAGAAGTAGAACAGCCGAAACATTGTGATAGATATGGTGAAAAAGACGAGGACAGTAGTCCGAATAATGTACATAATACCTCATCTCAGAAATATAGACAGACTCATGTAAAAATATAAAGTTAAAATAATAATATGGATATGAAATTGTTATAAAAAAATATTTAAGATAGAATATATTAAATCAAGAAACAGGACAAGTAATAATATAAAATTATAAAAATATAGTCAATACAATACAGTAATATCAGGAGACCAGAAAAGTAATATTATTGATATAAAATTAGACATTTTAAAGGGTCAAAAACTTAGAGAAACAAAAGACAGGATGCTGTCAGGAATGAATATTGTGTAAGAATATGTTGCTTAAAAGACAAAAAAAACGAGAGGAAAAATATTCTTGGAACAAGTTTATGGAAATTGATGACCAAACAAGGACAAAGAGGTAGAGGGGGCAAGAGTTACTTAGTGCAATGAAAGACAGGAAGTTGTAGAGTGTCATGATCTGAGGGGCCATGACAAAAGAAATGAATAGATGGTAGAAAACGGATAAAGAGAGAAGGGAAAAAAAAAAACGTTACTCAGAACAAGAAATGACAGGAAGTCGTGGAGAGCCATGATCATCATCGCATCTTGAAGTGAATGGACAAAAGTAGTAAAGAGGGATGATAAAAGGACAAAAGGTTACTCATAGCAACAAAAGAGGAAGATGTGGAGAACCATGAGCACCCATGCTCATTTAAGACATGGCAAATTAAAAAAGGAACAAATTTACAAAGATCTAGAATATTTGTTTTATTATTGTTGCTTTCCATCACAATTCTCAGGTCCTTCTGTAATGTTACCATCTTAAAGACTAGTAAGAACACAGAACTAAATGTAAAATTATTGTTTATTCATTTGCTGAATTAATTAGTATCAATGAGTGGGTTTGTCACTTCAGGGATTTTTCTCCAAACATGGATCATATTGATACGAGAGACTTTTCCTCTGCTGGGCAGTGTGCCTATGTATCTTCATTCTATTATCCAGTTGCCCCACATATGTGCATCTGGGTTGATCATCCATTTACATGCCAGGAGTAGCTAGACATCTTATGAAAGGCAAATCTGCAACTAGTGGCTATAAGGTTTCTTTCCAGGTCAAGCCAATGACATGCCTGGTTTCTCGGACACACTGATATGATATTGAGTGCAAAATCTATTTTGGTATCTCTTACGGTGCGTCCAGTACATACTGATCATCTTCCCTTTGCACAAAGGCTTCTTATTGACATTAAATTCAATTCAGACCATTTAGTATTTCCTGGCCTCGGGCATATGCTACACTTATTCTAAAATTGTTGAATGAATCAGAAATTATGAATAATCTCTTTGAAAGATTTGAACTTGCATGTTTTACCCTTAGCTTCCAATCTTTTCAGGATGTAGTAATCTTGGCTCTTCACAGCTTCCTTTTATTTATTAAACTGACTTCTGGGGAAACACTGAAGTGCTTTTCTGTTGTGTTCTCTGGATTGCAATTCAGAGTTTTCTATCTCTTAGATGGATTGCTAACCAAAGCTAGATAGCTAACTCAACTATTTAACCTGTAGCTGGGGTAGAAGAGATTCATGCCTTACCAAAGGGAAGTTTTGTGAAAGTGAATGCAGAAGTTTAAGAATTTATTTGAAAAAAAAAAAAAAAAAAAAAAAAAAACGAAAAAATATAACCCTAAGCTCCTTAACACCTCTTAAGAGCAAAGAATTTAACCAATGAGGTGTTTGGATGGGACTTTTCTTGATAAGCCTCGATTTTGAGCCTGTTTATGGTGGCACTATGTCAGACTTGGAGCAACAAAAAAAAAAATTATATATATATATATATATATATATATATATAATAAATACTTGGATTATTTTTCACCAATCAGAAGAAAGGAATTGGCAACCTGTGAATATTTGAAAAGAATCTTGTTCACCTGGTGACCTAAAAATATAAACAAGGTCACCAGTCAATCAAAAGCCACAATTCATTCAGGTCTTGTTAGTGGATAGTAACAAAAACATGGAGACAGCCATATCAATAAACTAGGATTAAGAAGATTCCAATTTGCAAAGTGGCCAAACTAAACTCCAGACAATATAACCAAAACTGACAATGTATTCTTCCAAAACTAGCTTCAAGCCTTCTTCAGTCACATCACTGCTTACAAAATTATTTATTCACCATTCCTTCTTCACTAATACTTTGATCACTTGATCCTTACACAACTACACTTGGATTTTAGCTATATACCTTTCCTAAAAACATTAGATTTTTCAAAGTACTCATTTGGAGTTAGTTTCTTCCCACCTTCCTTCACTATATTCTATAAGAGCCTCCACCCCGAAACATAAGTGTTAAAAATAATGTGTCATCTGCATATCATATTTCTAAGATGGTGTTGGCCAATAATTCTGGTAGGATTTCCAATTCTCTCAGATTCACGCAAGATGCATCCTTGTCTCGCATATCTTTATTTTTTTATATATCTGCTGAAATCATTTTCTGTCCATATGCAGGTGATTGTGGCCATTATACATTCTTGATTCTAATATCCTTCCCAAATATATTAAGATTATTAAGCAGTTACAATAGTTGTGTTGTACTTTACCAAATTTTTCACAATCTATAAAACACAGGTCCACATTTTTCTGCATTTGTATTGTTCTTTCTGATATCATTTTGAGTATAAACATTGTGTTCCTTGTTCCAGTATCTTTAATGAACCTACACTGTTCTTGTCCTATTTCTGGTCAGATTCTGCTGCACACTATTGATCAGAATCTGGATAAGTTTTATCATATAGCTTATTAGGTTGATAGTCTGAGTTTACATTCATTTACACTTGGCTTCTTTGGCAGTGCTATGAAAATAGATCTATTTAGGTCTTCTGGTATATTACTGTTTTAAATTTCATTTATTATTTCGGAAAATTTGTTAATATTTAAATCATTTAAGGTTGCCAGCATCTTTATCATAATTCTGCCTGGTTCTGCTGCTTTGTATCTGTTCAATTTGACCAGTTCAGATTTTAATATTTCCATTTCTTTTGATATTTATGTACTGCCAGATGTTTGTTTTTGTTGTGGAAAAGTTCCAATATATTTATTCCATCTCAGAAGTATTTTTTCTTTCTTTAAAATCAGTGTTCCACCCTTGGATTTTATGCAGCCTATTGATAAGCATGTCTAGTCCTGTTAGTTCTTATATATATATATATATATACACACACATACATACATACATATGCTTTATATTTGATACTCCTATTTCTGTAGTTTTTATTGGGCCATTCCTCTTTAAACCGCTGGCATTTCCAATTTCTTTGCATTGTGTCTTATATTCTATTCAGTGTCTTGGCATTGTTTTTTGTCTCCTTTACATCATATTGAGAATTTCATTTTTCTTTGTCTATTTTCCTTTGGGATGATCTCTATTGCAGGTGTTACTCACAGTCACTGAAGGTTTCTATTTTAATTTATCCATCACATCTGCTTTTCACACTGTCCATATAAATCTATTTCAAATTTGGGTCATTCAAAAGTGTAATTCAGTCCTTTTTAACTTTCAGTGTTATATACTATGCTAACAAGAATATATATACTTGAAAAACAAGGTGCATAAAATAAGTAGAGGTTTATTGTAGAAAACCAGTACAAGAAGAATAAAAGGTAACAGTTATGCACAAGGTTGTTGCAAGTCAGTCAAGTAGTGAGTGCTACTATTGAAAGGTTGGTAGTTCTCATGTAAATCCGAGTTGTACTCAACAGATCCCAGCTAGTAATATTTACCAATCTCACCATGGGGTGGTAGGATGTGGCACAGGGCTGAGTTTAATGTGGGGGGCAATCCAAGCCCATAGGCTTGGCCAAAAAATCCCCATAGACTCAGCATAAACGGGTTCAAGTCTGTCTACCGCCCCAGACAAGACTGCCTTCAGGCAAATAGGAACCCAAAGGGCAGAGAGTTTGACAACAGCAAGAGCCGAGTAACATATACCAGCTAATCTCTGTAGTCTGACTTACAGATACTTATAATTAGTTACTACCTATAGTGTAGTCACTCATGGGGGTGACAGGTTATTCCATTACATCAGTTTTACTCAAAGTATACATATTGATAGGTATATGTTGCATTGTAAAACTGCATTTCTGAATCTTTTATTGACCGCTATTGATTTGGTTTGTGGTTTCTCCATATCAATATACGTCTTGGGTATTCTTAAGACCAGGTATTGGTTACTATTACTAGTTCATAATCTGAATTTATCTATTTCATTCTCTCCTTGCCTAAATTTTGCATTCAGGTTTCCCATGACAGTTGTAATTTATTGCGATTTACATTGAGCCTTGGTGTTTAATGTAGAGTAAAACTTTTCAATTTCTTCTGTACTTTTTGCTGTCACTGTATAAATAACTATGTTGAAAAGATTTTTCATTTTAATGACAAGGATTCTTTCTTTTCATTTTAATGACAAGGATTCTTTCAAATATTTGACAGAATCCGAGAATATTTCTTCACGTTTTGGGCTAATATCAGTCCTACTTTTTCTCTACCTGCATATATAATCCAGTATTTATCACTGACAAAATCTCCATTGTTTGCTCACTGTTCCACCCCCCATGCCTAAAATATATTTAACCAGTTCATTTTCCACTTTTTATTTTCTAATTGGCCACATTGGTTTTGTGTTCTAACATTCCATGTCCTGAGAATTTTTGTTGCCAACAATTATTGGATGACTATCATTTGACACCTGTTGCTCATGTCTTCCCTTATGGGGCAAGGGATCAATTTCAAGGAGTTCAACCTCCTTTAACACCATTTATAGTAACTGTGGAGAACAGTTACACCTGTTGCACATAACACATACCAGGTAAGGAGTTAATTTCAATGGACTTAACCATCTTCACACTTACCTTTCATAATTTTTTTTAAGTGCCATGGGATTTCTTGGAATTGATAGTTGAGTAGTTTCCCCCATTGCATTCTCCATTGATTTTCTTGTGAGCTGCCTATTGACTAAAGTGTTCTTCCATAGTAAATGTTCAATTTAATAGAGTAATTAGTTATTTCTTTGATACAGCCATCTTGTTAGTTGATATGTACTGGTAGCATTAGATAGAATACTTTAACCAAATATCTTTCACATGGCCCAAATTAAGCACATTCAGTGCCTGTAGAATGTTATAAAAAGGTTCCTTAAATTAAAAAACAAAGAAACCAAAACATTTATTGAATCAGCAAATCTAAGAGTTAAGAATGTTGGTTAACTGTTATGCTTGACAGAATTTTCTTTTTAGATTATCTTACACAAGTCTACCATTTGTCCATGCACTGAATATTGCATGCCACATTTGGTCTGGTGCTTCTATGTATTTAGAGATTCTTGATAATATACAAACAAGATTCTGCAATATTATTACTCTTCATTTTGGCATCTCAGCTTGAGTCACCTTTCCACCACTGTAATGTAGCATCTGTGCCTTTTCTATAAATATTTTCATGACAATTGTTCTGAACTTTTCCCCTATGGTACCTAGACTTTAGGAATTGAAGCATAGTGCTGGATTGGCAACAAGGTCTCATTTTGCCATCAACATGATTAAATGTAATGTTTTCTTTTTGACTATCTTGCTTGCAAATCTACCATTTGTACATGCATTGAATATTGCTGACACATCTGGCTTGTTGCTTTTGGTAACTAGGTGTGACAGCAAAATTGTCCAAATCATGTCACAGCATAATTAGCCATTCCACAGAATGTTTAATATTTAAGCAGAAACTAAATTGAGTCTTTTTTCAGGTTCAGATAATATGGCCACCCTGACACCATTTGTCATTTAAAAATCGCTTTAGGTTATTCAGTTAGAAAGAGAAGTTAAAATCATTTGTGTCAGCCCCATTGTCTTTCCAAATGAACAATGGTGAGAGGAAAAATATTCAGTCCTTCAGTAATGGTACCAACATTTATACTTTGGCTTTCATCTTCAAGGTTCATTCAAGAATCAAGAGAACAGTGAATAAGTTTCAAAAAGAGGGAACAGTCTACAGGAAACTGGATCAGGAGGTCACAACAGAAATGGCATCTATTTCAACTTAGAGCTAAAGAGATCAATTTGAAAAAGATCCAACTCAATCCATAATGTTTAGCATGTGAGAGGAGTTTCATCTGTAGCAGTCCAAAGGGAAAAAAAAAAAAAATCTTACATGAAGAGAGACAAAATCCAAAGAAGAAAAAAAAAAAAAAAAAAAAAAAATCAGTCTTAAACTGGCATCTAGGCTTCAGTTGCCTTATCACTGAAATAATGTAGCTTCCTCAGGCTTTTTCTATAAACATCTTCATGGTAACTATTCTGATGAGCTTTTGTTTTTGGCACTTAAACGTCATGAAATGGCTAGATGTCATTGTTCTATGACAACAGTTTCTTCTCACTTGTGGAAGTATTTCAGCTTCTTGCTTTCTTGTCAACTACATTCTTCAAAAATTCTAATGCAATTGAAATCATCTTTATCCCCTTAAATTTTGAGCTTTTGTTGTCACACTGCAATAATGTTTTTCTTACATTCTTTCACTCAGTAACCCCTTGTCTTGGTGACTTTATTGCCTTAGGGTGAAGTGATTAAAGAAAAAATTAGTATAGTAATAGAGCTTATACGACAGGTAAATATTTTACTTCTATCAACAAACATTGATAGAATCATTTGCCTCATTTTTCTGGGTTTGAGTAAATTTAACAACCTTGGCATGTTACTTGAAACGAATAATTAAAAGCTGCAGATTATACCAAGCTTACTGTGGGATCTGGATCATTTGCTACTATGTTATTCCTACCTAGATCCACCATCTAAGAAAGTTATTATATCTATTATATAGTTTTAAAATTTCACCTTTATAGTTTCAGGATGTTTTTAATGTTTTACCTGTGTCAGTTACTATTTATCTTAACATGGTCTTTAGAAATGTATGGTGTACAACATTTTTTAAAAAATGAATTATCAGTATTGAACACAAACTTGAGTAACAATGATGATACTATAACCACTAACCTATCTCCCATGACAACAACCAAGAGGCTCTCTGCTAATGTGAATTGAGGCTATTGTTGTAAATGGGAAGACAGCATGCCCATGGCTTAAAGGCATATCTTGTTCAATATAAACAAAAGGAACAACTCAGCATTGAATAAAACACACCAAGTGACTCCTCAAAATAAGAGTATGTGCATTTGATGGTTGCTTTAGAAACTGGAGTACAGAATAAAGGAGGAAAAAATGTCTTAATTGAAGAAATTGAAGGAAAAGGAAAATGCACACAATTTGGTGGACTGCTCTAGAAATGATTACATCATATTTTTTTTTATTTCAAGGTTAGTTTTATCAGTGAGCAGGCTTGTATTTACATAAACATTTTCAGAGAAATCAGAGTAGAAAAAAGTTTCCATGTGACATTTCAATCTTTATTTAGGATAGTTATGTTGACACAGTTATACATGTGCATCAAAGAGATGGGACACCAAGAATTTTATGTTTAAATTTTATATTACTTTAGTCTGATGAATTGTCAGCTTTTCTTAAAATTGTTCTTGATATATAATATTAAAAAAAAAAAAAAAAAAAAATTTTCCTATATATAAACTTATTAACATGACAACCAGAAGCAGCAGTTTAAGACTAGCTTAACTGGGACCTAGTCAGTTCTATTTGCAAAAAGTCACACACATTTTTATATATATATATATATATATATATGTGTGTGTGTGTGCATGCTGCTAGGAAAGTTAGTTCAGTGTTATGCTAGTGAATTTTACATACCAGAATCCATGTTGCATATTTATAGATCTACCATTTGGCCATGCACTGAAAATTTCTGCAGTTATATTAGGTGTTAGCGAGAGTAAGGTATAATCAGGATTAGAGTGAAACAATGTTTATTCTTGGTAGTGAGTACAGGAATAGTGATGGTGGTGTAAGCATAGTGGTGGGGGGAGTTGAGCCATTTCTTGTGCTGGCATAGGTCACAACATACAGTTGGTGTATGATTGATTGAGGTCATGTTGGTAGGTTGTCTTGTTGGTTGGTAGACTTGTGTTGAACTGATGTCAGATTGGCATGGTCTTGGTAGCCCAGTTCCATGGAATGGAGGTTGCAGTGTCAACAGTGAAGGGAATGCCTTGTAAATGAGTTGAGGTAGGTCTGTTCTGTGGAATGGAGGTCACTGGTATCGACTGAAGGGAATGCCTAGAAAATGAGTCAAGATAGGCCAAGGTGACAGCAGGTGTTGGTATTGATGAAAGCTTGTAGCTGGGCAGAATCGAGGTTGAAATATTTCAAGTTGAAGCTAAATAGCTCTGATAGGTTTGAGTAAGCTGGATAGCCAAGGTGGTTGGTCAAGCAAGGAAGTGGTAAGTCATTGGGATGTGTGGTTATGGCGAGTGGTGGCAACAGTGCACTGTATTGACAGCTGGGCTGCAACTGTTATGGTGATGAGGTCATGGTAGTGGTAGCAGCAGGACCCTGTGTGATGGCTGGCAAATGCACCCGGCCACAACTGTGTTCCGGTAGTTCTCAGAGCCTGCTTTTAAGTGGGTCTGGTAGTTCCCAAGGGCATCTCTTTTACTGGCACAAATATTCATGACTGGCCACTAACTGAGTTCACTTCATAGATTGGATGTGAGGCATGGAACCTAATGTGCAGAAGACAAAAAGTTGTTTTCTACCTTCGTAGCATTCATATCTGGCTAGTGTGCAAAATGAATCGGAAAGATCTCATTGCAACGAAGTTTAACACTGCTCTAGTGCTCCTGCTATACATCTAGATATTCTGGAAAAAAAATTCTAAGGTTTATGCAATGTTATTGGTCCTAATTTGGTACCTTGATTTCAGTCACTTTCTGACTTCTATGACATGGCTTCCCTCTGTCTATTTTAGAAATATTGTCATGGCAATTGTTCTAATGAACTCTCCTTGTGGGTACCATGACTACATGAATTGAAATGTATTACTAGATAAGCAAATAGGTCTCATTTTGCTGTTGAAATTGCTAAGTTTTATTCTCAAAGTTTCTTTTTCCTCATACTCCTTGCTTGTGGAACTGCTACAATTTCTTGCTACCCTGCCACTTATGTTCTTCCAAAGTTTAAATGCAATGATTGACCATCTGTTCTTCATAATCCTGTTCTTTTGCTGTCCTAAGTAAAATACTCATTTGTTATAACTGCCATTGACCCCTAGCTAGAAGTTAAAAAGCGAATTATTTACACACACTATATATATATATATATATATATATATATAATAGCAAGGAAAGATTGTCTATCTATGCTTCTTATAATTTGTAGATATAGGCTGGTGAAAAATTTGAGATAAAAACATTTATTGTATAGTAAACTGTAGTAGGTATATGTAGGCTTTTAGACCAAATGGAGAGAAGAAAAAGAAAAAACTCTTGACAAAAGTCCCATTTCATTTTTCATCTGATAAGGAAAATGCTTATCAAAAACCAATATATCTAAACCAACTTCAAATGTTTGAAAGCGGTGAGTCATAAAAAATCTACAGGCCAATCTTCAAAATTGCATTGAAGCATGAAAAACTTGCCACTTGGTGTTGACCTTAGTGTATGTAAATATTTACATTGACACTATCTCTGATAAACAAAGCATACCTTAAAAACAAACACACACACAATGCTTTTGATGACCTTAAGCAATTTTCATTAAAAAAATGGCTACAGTGTGTCGGTGGTGATATGATACACAAATCAGTATATCAAACTAATGGTGAGGAATCGAATGACAAAAGAAAAAACTCATTTCTAAGTAAAAGATTTCATTCAAAGGAACTTCCTCAGACTAATAATGGTCTTATTTCTCCTTTCTGGCTTTACATAAACAAATGCCAGTTGCCATTTCTATGCATAAAAAGAAAATACAGGCTCAGGTTTAACTTTGTATTTTGACATTTGGTGTATATAGATGTAAATTTAACAAAAAATTCTGGAATTAGTGTAGTTTCAATACATTTTGGCTTTAATAAATTACCTTTTCTCCTAATTAAACCCAAATTCTTTAATTCAAAAAATTATGGTCAAACCTTTTACAGTGAATGTTTAGTGCACTGTTTCACCTGCATATTTCTTGGGGCTTTTTTTTTTCTTTAATTCCTACCCCCACTTTGTTTTTATTTTCATTGATTAAATCTGTTTTTATAGTAACAGTTTAAATCCATTTATGTTCTGTATCTCTTCAGGATGTAGAGTGATCATGGCTTTTCACAACTATCATTTGTAGCTCTTAGCAAGGTTTGTCTCTTTACAAACCCTCTCCTGTTCTGCCATCCATTGACACAAACTTGTTAGGTATGTACGCTATATATGTTAGGTAGGTGTATATATATATATATATATATATATATATTTTTGGATCATGCTATTTTATTTGGATAGGTTCATTTTTCAGAAAAAGAAGCAAATGACATACAAAAATAAAGTCATAAATAAAAGCAAACTTCTATTAAAACATGGAAAATACATTTGGGCATTAATTGACATGTAAAAATAGTTTGTGTGATGTTTTGATCAGCATGTCAATGATTTACTTGCCATTCTCACAAATAGAATCTGTGAATCACAAAGAAACATTTTTGTATAACCTAATTAAAGTAACCTTTGAAATCCTAATTAATCTTTGATTACTTAGAAAAATAAGTGTATTAAATTATCTTCCTTGTTCTTTTAATTAACCAGGATATGTTGAAACCTGACAATATTTTCAATCTGAATTTCTAGGATGAGAGCTTACCTTCATCTGTTATCACAATATTCCAGCTGTAGTGCCTTAAGACATCACCAGCAGCAGATCTGATGGTATAAAAAAAAAAAAAAAAAAACAAGTGAACCCTTAAGTAACTTGTTGTGAAGGCATGCTGATTGTGTTTAGGTAGGAAAAAAAAAATAAAAAACCCACATGGAGTCTCCTGGTATTTTTATCCCATAACAACAATGGCAGACTTAGTATGTATTAAACAAAAGCAAACATAGACAATAGAAGATTGTTGCATGTGACAAAACAATGAACATGAAAGAAAACATTTAATTTAGTGTGTGATAAACATGTGTATTTGAGAGAGTTCAGAAGTCTGAGAACCAAGAGAAGCAAATGCACCTCATCTGAAAATGTGAGAAACAAAATAATAGAGAAGGAACAATGTTACTGCTTTAGGCTTAGGGAGTGGCTTTTTTTTTTCTTTTTTAAGAAAGTGCTGTAACTTCACTCTTTTCCTGTTTTTCTTCCTTTTGAAGTGTGTGCTATCAATTTTTCACACCAAAAACAAAAATGGCTGTGGACGCTTCACACACAGAGGAAAGTCACTCAGATACAAATTGAATACACAATGAAAATTTTAATGTATCTAGGAAAAAAAAAAAAAAACTTTCCTTTTGTTATTTTTATTAAATAATTAGAATCAACCTGTTATTTTGTGAATGTTCTTTTCACCAATTATTTCATGTAAAATTTCCTCAGACATTAATTATAGAATTAGCCAACACACTAAACAGCCATCATGCCTTCTAACATTGTAATTGTAAGTTCAATTCTTAGGCCAGGTATTGTAGACTTAGTGGAAACAATGTGAGCAATAACAGAGTGAGTGGTACTAAAGAAGAACAAGCTAAGATATCCCTAGACATGGACTGCTGAACAAGAACAGCTTGCCCTGATAAATTAAAGGGTTCAGTTCAAAATTTCCTGAAGGCTAGCCAGATTAAGAAGCTCTTTAAGTAGATCAGACACCACAACAGAAAATTGTGATTAACAATAATGAGGACAATGCTGATAATATAAATATTTAAAAAACTTAGGAAACTGCATTTTTAATACATTTTTATTACTGTAAGCATTAATAACTGAACAAGAAAGTGTGCATTCCTTAAAATGCAAATAGAACCTTGCTGGGCTTTGTCACTGTAGCTGAATGGGCTAAAGCACACTGGATCAAACAGAAGTTTCTAACAAAAGGAGGAACATGTTTGAACACTGCCAGGTCCCATTTTCTTTTAAGTTTTGAGTACTCAAACTGATAGATCACAGTGTTTATAATATAAATGAGGTGTCCATTTCTAACATGGATATTCACTAAAATAATGTTCCAAGTAATGAAAATGTTGGATCAAAAATCAATTTAAAAAATTTTTACATTTGGTTTTGAAACTTAGAAGATATGGGCTTTCAAGTATAACTGAACAAGGAAGCATATCTTTAAAAAGGTAAATAAAACCTTCTTGGACTGTGACACACAGTAGCCTTGTGGTCTGAACAATGCTGGATAAAACATTGGTTTCTCCTCACGAGGGTGGGGACACCCTGCTAGCAAACTTTTTTTTTTTTATGTTTTCTCAATTGTGCAGGCTGATAAAGGTAATATTTCAGGGGTCACTTACATCATACCATCAGGGATAGCCTAGTGTTCACATTGGGTAAAAAAAAAAAAAATCATATACAGAAATAACACTAAAAGCATGTTAAATGGTAAAATAAAATCATACATTTCTTTTTATACATTTGTGTGTGCGTATTTTTTGGTTACAAGTATTTTAAGGTTGCATGTGATAATTAGGAAAAAGGCACTTTGTATTATAACAAGCAATGTCCCAAGGAGAAGAGATGGCCCATCATGACTTTGTAATGTTTAGTGGTGGATTCAACATCTCTTGGTGCAAAGTGTTTTCTGGAAGGAAATGCTTCTGTTGCATTCTGTGAGAATTTATTTTTGGTTTTATTTAATTTATTTTTAAAAAAATTCGTTATTCATTTTATTTATTTTACATTTTTATAACTAAAAAATATAAAAGAGAAGGGTTTGATTTAAGAAAAGAAAGTGCTTGACAATTAAATTGTTTAAACAATATTTCAACAGAATGTGCCTTCTAATTATATTTAAACATATGGGGGAGGAAGTTCTCTTTAAAGGTTATTTCATTGACATCAAAAGGCTGACATATATATATATATATATGTAACCTAAACTTTTTTTTTTTTTTTTTAAAAAACCAAACTTTATTCAAAAGATCATAATCTATATATTATATATTAGGTTGCATGAAAAATATTTTCATTTTTGTAGTGCTTTACTCCAAAGATTATTTCATACATATTGTAAAGACTGAGGCTGGCTACTCTTACTAGTCCCAGAAGTATGAGACTACTGCTCTCAGCATGCAGGACATTGCCCCTGTGATTTCCATAGCAAGAGATGGCATTGCTTGCCTCATGTCTAAACAGTACTGGATTTAGAGTAATCTTTTTAGACTGGTTACCGACCAAAGCTAAAGTCCACACTACTATTTAACCCATAACTGGGAGAAAAAGATTCATACTTCTTTCAATATGAATCGGAATTCAAACTAATCTGATTTCTCGTTCAGCGCCACAATTCATTACACCATCCACATATCTTATGATTCCACTATTATTAATATTACATATGAGGATGCATTAGAATTATTGACTTTAAAACAGCCTTCTGCTCCAAATCTTACTTCATGTGCACATGCTACTACTACTAATAATAATGCTACTACTGCTAATATCTATAAGAATAATGAAACCAATAACAAAGAAACAAGTGTCTTACAAGCATTTTTTATTTTAATTTTAGAGACTTACTACAAAACTTATTTTATGCATGCACCTAAAGACAATCTATGACAACCATATTATCTATATTGTTATAAATTGTTACTACAGACATTTAAGAAAATTCTAACAACAACACCTTTCCATTAAATAATCAGAAACTTTCCATCAACCATTTAATTTGGGCTATATGCATTCTAAGACCAAGTATTTTATTACTGAAAATTATGCAAAAATTAAAATCACTCCATCTATTTGAAACAGAAGTATGTGTATTAGGGCAGGTCAGTTTTGGAACTGTTATTTCACTCAGTTTGAAAATTGGGGTTTTATAGATCACTGGATCTAACCAACGCCTTTATCCATGGCACAGTGGATAAAGGTGTTGGTTAGATCCAGTGACAGATCCAAAGAAGGTGAGTTCAATTCCTGGCAGTGGAGAACTTTCAGAGGGAAAATTAGCAGGAGATAACTGATAACTGACATCAAACATGGCACGTGGAACTAGAACAGTCTACCCCAGTGATCGAAATAAAGGGTTCAGTTCGAAATTCCAACCACCTGAAGAAGGCCGGAGCGTACAACGGCCGAAATGTTGACAAATATGGCGACAAAGATGAGGACAATAGTCTGACTAATGTAAATACCGTCAGGTGAATTAGTGCTGTCAGAAGAGGCTACAAAAATTGTTCATTACATAAGTAAACATTTATTTATAATTATGTTAATTTACAAAACTAATTTTTAATATTTAATTCAAATTACAAAAATATAGCCAAGTATGGGTAAGTTTTCCAATAAAAACAATTGTTTTGGAAGTAGCAAGCGATCAAAGATTAAAAAATTTTATTCAACAATTCTGAAGTGACATACTGGCCAAATTTGATTAACCTCTAACAAAATAGAATTTGTGAACCTGTACTTGCACTAGGTTTTGAAATAAACTACAGGTAGTTCTAATGAAATGTTGGAGTTGTCAAATTTAACTACATATTCACAAGTGTGGAAAGGGCAGTTCTACTGAAGCTTCACAAGACAAGCACATTATTACTAAATTATTGTGACAAAATAAGACTTTCAAGGGAAATTATACTGAACAGTTTAGCTACATTATGTAATACAAAATAGTAATTTTAGTTGGATTTTTCAATAAACAATATAAGTTTTAAACATTGTGTTATAATTTCTGTCCAGCTGTATTATGGGGTTATATAAACTTATCTATTTTTGATTTTATTAATTATGACCTAATAAATGGGACAAGATACTGAATAGCCTTTTTTGTAATGTTTTACAAATTTTACAGTTTCACTTATCAAATACAATAAAAAAAAAAAAAAAAGATTTTGCTTATGGTGATTCATAATTAGAGTTCTGGTTTGAGTATATTTTTCATAATACAAAAAATATAAACTTTATTTGAATTTATTCTTAAAATATTAAAATTTTGAAATCAGTTTGTAAGTGCAGAAATTAGGTATTTCTGTAGATTTTTTCCATGTGATATTTACGACAATCCTCAAGAGATGAATCCAGTATTTGGTGTCAGTATTTATAAAACCCCAGGTTTAGCAATGAGTTAATGTTCGTTTTCTAAAAGCAATGGAAAGTACATGACCTAGTATATCATATATATATATATATATATATATATATATATATATATAATTATACAAGTAATATCCCTAGTAACTTTGAAGATCTTTAACTTGAAGCTGCATTTAGAATTCAGGATGAGGAAAGAAATGTTAATATCTGACCATATTGCTCAAAACTAAGCAAAGTATTAAGTTTTTTTTGTTTTTTTTAGAAACAAAGAGTACTGAACTCTTACATAGTATCAGGCATGGTATATGGTTTTACAAGAGGGTGCTGAGAATAACATGGACCAAACATGTGAGCAACAACTTACAGAAAATGAAAACAAAAAGGACACTTATTCTGAGTTGAAATTTCTAGGACATATGAGGAAAGAGGGCTTGACAAATATGATACTCACAGGACATTGATAAACCATAGAAAACTAATCTTGAAGGTTATTTAAAGTCAGAAAATTTTTAGATTGTGAGAATTTGGGGGTGGAGATAATGATTTAGTGATATAAGTGTTACTAATTCCTAAATGCGGGAAGAAGTGGATTCATATCTTTTGCAAGGGTATTTGAAATTGGAAGACTCAGATTAACAATTCCAAGCCATTATCCATTACACCATCTGCACATCACTTGGTATTCCCAAGCAGTCACCCATCTAGATACTACCCAGGATTGAAATTGCTTAACTTCAATAATCATACAGGAACCAGCGTTTCAATGCAATAGGACATATCGAAAGCAAGAGGGACAGAGGAAAACAACGCATAACCTCGCAAGCTTGAGTAAATTGATAGCAGAAAAGGTTTCAGATTCACAGAAAGATAAAATTTTATGAGAGATATAAAAGACAGGAAATTGTGTTGAGCCATGATGGCCAATGTCCCAAAGCGACATGGCACATAGACAATTGATTTCAAGAGACAAGTCTAAAATAATCATATAAAATGCAAGTTACTGGGTGTTATAACAGTGTAAATATTTACAGAGCATATATATATATATATATATATATATATATATATATCTCACACACACAAAAAAAAAATACTCAAAAATGAGAAACAGCAAGACATGGAAATAAAATGAGTATTATGTATTATCTGGTCATTATGTGGTGTTGGAGACAAAGATAGTAATACTGAATGAAATTGTGATATGGACCAGAATCTGTCAAAATGTTAAGATAAAAAAATAAGTAAACTGTTTACAGTATTTCTCATGATTTTTTTTTTATGTGTGTAATGATTATCCAGATAATTTAGTTGGGAAATACAAATACCTGGGATTTTCTTAACTAGTTTTTGTTGAGTGCTAAGAAATAAAGATAAAAAAAAAAAAAAAAAAAAGGAAAAGGAGCTGAAATTTTCATTGATGCATGTGTTGATGGCCAATCTGTGTTGACTGCTTGTCTGATAGGGAGAAACTCATGTGTGCAAACATGTGTATGTGAGAGAAAAGTAGGGTTGATTCTCATTGGTTTAGAAAGAGGGAGTTGATAATTATAACTTATTTGATACTATAATTTTTATTTACTTTCTATAGACATGACAAGGGTACAGTATATATTTTTTATTTATGTATTTTTTATTGATATGACAAAAAGGTAAAGGACCAAACTACTAGCACCCAAATATTTTTAAAAGATCAACAATTACAAACTTCAAGAACATACAAGAACTTGTCAAAGATTGGAAAACAATCTCCTGAAACTAAAGAGTACATATTCTCTTTAGCTCCATGACAGATAAAATCTGATTCAACTAAAAATAAATAACTCAGGCTGTGCAAATCAATATGCAAAAGTGGATTTGGTGAAAATAATCCTGACATCTGTGAGTGCTTAATTGCATGAAAGCAGACAGATAAATTGAATTTAGATAAGTCAAATATGTTTGCTTGATTTTTAATACATTGCCCGAAACAAAATATTCCTAGAAGAATTCAACATAAAATGAACTGAAATACAGCACAAAGGTTTCTTAAGTTCATTGTATGAAAGAAAGAAACCATTAAACCAGATGGAAAATGTAAAAAAAAAAAAAAAAAAAAAAAAAAGTGTTCACAAAAACATGCTCTTTTCTTTCATATATAATAGCAAATCTGCTAGTCATTTTTTCATGCAATCATCAGGCCATGTATGATGTGTTGGCTTGAATATATATGCTGGTCAATGGTACATTATAGCTTATAGGTTTATTTTATTACCTTAACAGTTACTGGCAAGGTAAGAACAGTTTTTAAAATTATTCTAGAAACTATTGCATAGAAATTTTGGATTCATTTTTTTTTTTAAATTGAATCACTAAGCAACACAGTAATGCAACTAAAATGCATGTGGTTACAGGGTGTGGAAAAGTTAGAAACAGAAACATTAATGATGAGCAGAAAGTGACGCCAGCTTAGTGCTGCACTTAAATTAAAAAACCAAAAAAAAAAAAACGCATGTACCATAGAAAACAGCTCATTTATTATTTGTAGAAAAGAAAAATAAATGAACAGAACATCAATTAAGTCAATGAATAATAAATTTACAAACTGAAAATGCAAACATAAGCACAAGTAAATGTAAACAATTAGTAAAAATTAAAACAGTATTCAATAGCTACAAATAATTGCATCCAAATCCTATTATTTCTACTAAAGAGCTACAATAATTAGAAATAGCCATTACTGCATATACAATAACTATTCAAGCATAAAAGATTGTCACTGCATGGTGTTGACCTATGTGTATTTGGGCTATCCCCCCCACTTACAAAAGAAAAATGTTTTTCATTTTAGAAAACAATTTAATCATAAAATTGTCATTACTTGCTCTGACTCATGCTAAATATAACAGAAAATAAGTTATGTTCATTGTCTGTTATATTTAACTATTTGAACAATGATCTGCTGCCCCAATATACTAAATATATGTTGGCTAATAAAAAATTTTAAGCCTAACCAAGAAGAATGGCCAAGGTTCATTAAATGTACAAGATATTCTGTACAATTAACCTGGAGTACAATACTCTTGGCACATCCATTCTATAGTCTGTGAAACCCTCTCAGATGGGATTCTGACAGAATCCATTACTATAATACAAGATAAATTTTAAAAATCTTTGAATATAGCTCCTAAGTGAAAATTGGCTTCATCCTTCAGGGAGTTGCAATTTTGAAGTCATTAAAATCTTTTGTAGTAACTGTTACAGATTGTCCTGAATGGACTGTCTTTTAGCCAAAAGCATCAAGAAAAAACTGCTACATTGTTTGACAGCACCAGGGTTCTCCAAACATGTGGTAGTATCTGACTAAAGTAGAAAATGGACACTTATATGGAGGTAAGTCAAGTCCATTAACAGATATGATGTCCTTATTTAAAGTATTATAGAAGTTGTGTGGGAGAATATTTCCCTACAGGTTTGGACTGCCATCGGATGAAAGAAAAATACTCCTACATCAAGAGGAGTAGCAGCAGTAGCCTTTGCTGAAAAAAAAACAGTCATTCACGGCTAAACATTTTCTTCCCCACTTTCTATTCTACATTGTTTCCCTGTACCAAATGGGAATAAACTAGTTAACGCAATTCCAGTTTTCTACTGTTTTTGATAATCTTCACTTCAGTTGAGAGTTAACTGGTGAGGTCATTGCTTCTATTTTTCTTCTCTTGCTTTCCCTAAAACCATACAACACCACCGATACACATTTTCTTCTGTCTATCCACACAACCAAACAAATGGGCTATTGTTTATCTGAGGTAATGGTAGTGCTTAACATACATGCTAAGCAGAATTGTATGATAGAATCTATTGTTATATACAGATACAGAAATAGATTAAGGTAGAAGAGATATACATACCTTTCTGTTAGTGTTATAGGTACACAATGTACAAGTTTTCTGAATATACTATGTATAGCCAGAAATATACAACTGCATTATGCAACTCCAAGGCTGTTTATTATAGTTTAAGTAGATATTGATACCTAATTTAAAATTTTAGATTCTTAGAAACATTGTCAGGTTTTAAGTAAGATATAATCTCAAAGGAGAAACAACATATGTAATTTAATGCTAGAAACTATTGAAAATGACAAAAACTTGGAGATCATAGAACTAACAAATATGAATTTGAAAGCATTGACAATACAAGAAAAATGAGAAAAATATGGCTTTAAGGGAAGAAAAAAAAAAAAAAAAAAAAAAAAAGGAGTAAGAAAACTTTATTGAACAAAAAACTATTTGAAGAACATGTTGAAAATGAAAAAGAAAACCAATAGAAAATCCTAAGAACATTGGCTGAAGAGATGAAAGCAAACAAAATACAACCTTTAAGATAATGGTTGAATTTTGTTGACACTAAGATGTCAAAATACAATCTAAGTATTTTTAAGTGATGAATTTAGAGATATATTGAATGGATATGGTGGCTGATCCTCAGATCTTTCATGGAAATAGTCACATAGCTTGACTTATAAGGAAGAAAGAATGTTTTGGGCTAGAATTGTTAGCAGTAAAATTATAGGTGTCAAGATAAATGCAAAAAATTATTCCAAGTTCTTTGACAAGAGGTTTTTGAGTGATACAAGCCACAAACAAGCTAAGGAGTACATTTGTATAAGAATCCTCTTCCACATTCTGTATATTCCCCAAAAATTGGCAAAATGGAATGTCCTATCTTAAAAAAAAAAAAAAAAAAAAAAAAAAAAAAAAATTGTCATTAAAATGTTAGAAGAGAAAAGCCAAAAACTCTGGGAAATAGAAAAAAAGCTTCTCCAAATAATATTAAAGCTGAAACAAATGTTCAAGCTTACTGAAGTTTATAGAATATCAAAGAGGCAATATATCAAATAAGACAATTTATTCAAGTATACGAGACTGTTAATCAAGTAGATATATGGTGGCTATCTTAAATTTATTCATGAATAAAAATTCATACTGCCATTTGTCTAATAAAACCTGGCAGACACCAAACAAAGCATTATCGATGTTTTTAATAAAGGGTGATATAAGCTGAAATTAATATACATAGTGCGATGGATAAATTGTCGTTTAAACGATGAAAAATGAAAATAACACTGACATCTCATTTTAACATTTACCAAAATTCAGTTAGATTTAAAAGAAAAAAAAAAAAAAAAAAAAAAAAAACACTATTGGCTTCAACCACAGCCTCCAGATTCTCCTGCAACTCTTCTGGATGGTCTCCTTGTTTAAGTTGACAAATGCTGCTATAACCCTTGGCTTAAGTTCATCTTTGGTGTAACAAAGTTTTGTTGATTATGTGTGGAGTGCAGTTGAGCAAGAGACCAAGATAGGTGGCCAGATATTTAGGGGTGATGTGGTTGCAGAAATTGTCTGGCAGCCATGACTGGGTTCTCCTGTTTGTGTGGCATGGTGCAAAGTCTTTCAGCAGCTACCCTCTTGACCCAGGGCAGCACTACAGCATCAAAATAATTGATATCAGTCTCCATGTTGAGACTGAGGCCCTCACCAACAAATTCAGGATTTTTTTTTTTTTTTTTTTATCAGAAAAGAAAAGTGAGTTTTTCAAGCTGCCATACCTTCATAATCTCCATTAGAATCATCCAACTCTTTCTGAATCCTCTGCACTGTCCTCAGAGTGTCACTGAAACACTAAAATGTTTGTATTGGAGCTTTGATGTGAATACCAAGCAGTACCGCATGCTGTTTTTAAACTTCTGGTGGAGTGAATTGCATCATGATACTCTTTCTTACAGACAGTGGCCAGCTGACCCAATTCTACTGTGCAGTTGACAAATCAGAAACATGCATGTATGAAAATAAAAATATAAAATGGTGACAGTTTACCCATCACACTCTGTACATGAGTCTAGCTCAATGACTGGCCAATAATAATTTTATAATTATTCTTATGCAAATAACTTAGCAGTGCCACCTGAGGTGGTCACCTTTTCCAAACTGCCATTTTGATAAGGAGGATTAACTCAATGTCTTCCATACTTTGCAAAGTATGAAGACATAGAAACATTAACAGAGGCCAGAAAATGCAACTCTGAAATCTTAAAGTGCATAGGAATAGCAAAAGATGCTTTGCAAAAGGTAAGAAACAGAAAAATTTAATTATGAACAAAAAGAAAAGAATACTGAATTGCTATTGTGGACTTGAAAACTGGACAATTTCCTCAAAGATTAAAAGAAAAGAGGCAACAAACATGGCTACACAGAATGCCACAAACTGAACATGTGGACAAGAAAGTTTTAAGGAAAATTGAAACAAAAAGAGGGCTGGCATTATGTATTTTTGATGTAGGCCTGTGTAGAGTCTGAGGCCCTCACCAACAAATTCAGTTCTTTTATCCGAAAAGAGCGAGATTTCTAAGTTGTCGTACCTTTTTAAATCACCATTAGATTCATCCAACTCTTTCTGAATCTTCTGCACTGTCACAAAAACACTGAAATGTTTGTATTTCATCTGGCATGAATGCCAGAAATTTGAAAATGGCATGTTGCACTATTTGGCACAGTGAATAGTACCATGGTGCTCTTTTTCTCAGAGATGGTACCCAGCTGAGTACTATACTGTGCAGTCGACAAAATCAAAAACAAGTGTGAATGATGAAATCAAATATAAATTGGTGACAGTTTTCCCCATCGCACATTGTATTGCTCATAAATATATCCTGAAAATTTTACAAACATTAGTTGATTAATACCAAATTTATTGTGAAAACCAAATTTTGCAATGGAATGATTTAACTGAAAGAAAAATATCTAACTGGATACATTATAGGAAGCCATAAAAGATAAAATTAAAAATCCTGTGGTTTATAAAACATTAGGAATATAAATAGGCAAATCTATTAACCTGAAGATTTGTCATGTTCTTAAATAGCCTTGTCAGATCAAAACTTTCAGATGAAAGTCATGCATGGTGTCAAACTCATTCAGAAATATCTAAACTGTCAGCTTTACACAACTGCTTTCTCAGATCAATGATTAAAAATGGCTTCAAGTGAAAGTGATAATTCTTGCTATGGCCAGTAGGCTGTAGCAAAAATTGTCATTCTTCAAATGTGAACTGTCACCATAGAATCACAAATATAACAAATACTAGAAACCACATCACTTGCAACAGGATTTGATATGTCTGCACACTTTCTGGGTTTTGAACAGCAGTAGAGGTTTATCCCTTATTTTCTATTTAGAATTGAGTTTCTAGTTTTCTAAAATCTTCAATTTCTTTCACTTCCCATGGCCTCCTCTTGTGTCTTGGTGCTATTATTGCTTTGCTTAGGATGAAGTAAAAGCCAAACAAACTCTAAGTGAATAGCACATTTAACTCAGATTAAATGATAGTGTAATCAAGAGGTTGACATAACACAGAATAAAAAAAAAAAAAAAAAAAAAAAAAAATCAGGATATACATATATTCTACAGAACAGAAAGAAATAGAGTCTCACACACAAAAAAAAAAAAAAAAAAAAAAAAAAAAAAAAAAAAAAAAAAACAAACAAACACCGAGTCTCAAAATGAGGTGGAACAATTTCAGTCTTTGAGAATGTTGGCACCTTTAGCATTGTTACAGAGCCCCTATCAGTACTAGAAAGATTAACAACAGTTCCTTAACTTGAGAAAGCTATTTTTCTGAAAAATAGGTTTTACAGGTAACATCCTAAAATTTCAAAAGTAGTCCTGGCTGCTTGTTCAATGAATGATGACCGTTTCCTTATAAGGAAACAAGGACATTAATTTTACTATACAACACTTTCAAATATAGGAAAGAAAAAGGTCCCCTCCTTTTAAGCGAGCAATGTTGCTGTTTTGAGTTAAAGTCCTAAAAAAGGAAAGAATTCTGATGAAACAAGACAATTGCTTTGTCACAGTTCTGCAATAAATATCATGGGAATACTGCTGAACCAGATATCCCTAAATGTGTCATAAAACCAAGTGTAACAGGAGGAGTTGAAATGTTATAAACAGGTCAAATACCAACAATCTTTTCACTACCATCCTACAATATATCATCTTAGGCAAAAGACATGAGAAAATGGCCGACTTCGTCACCAAGTGGATGGAAAGATCCTTTGCAGAGATTCAGTCATTGACATGCACTCAAGACATGTGGCGGGAATTGGTTAGGAAGTCAGCTGCAGAGTGACCACGTGAGTACACACTTTCATGGGGGATAGATATGAAGGTAATGTAAACTTGTTTGATTTTTCAAGCATCCAAGATATACTGTTGCAATAGAGGAGTAGAACAAAGTAAATTATGTTGACTGCTGTATCAATTGATTAACATGCTTCATTTGGCAAAGTAATTTTGCTAGTGTAGTGAATTTTTTTTTGTCACTGGATGTTCAGAAGAACAAAAAAAAAAAAAAAAAAAAAAAAAGGAAGGAAAAAAAATTATAGGTTCCAAAGAATTATGATAAAAAAAAAAAAAGTTAAAAAAAAGGAAGACTTGGTTCTTTTATATTAGAAAGTTTTTCACCGACGCCTAGAATACTAATTCTTTCCTGAATTTATTAAAAGTATTGCTTCTTGATACAGTTCTATTTCCTTTATTCAAAATACCACTGACACATGAATGACCTGCTTTCAGAAGTTGCAGATTGACTGCAGTTCTTTGGAGGTCAGGTCAAGACCTGTAATATTTACCAATAGAGGAAACTGAATTTTTTTTTTTTTTTTTTAACATGAGGAAAAAAATACAAACAAAAACAAAATTAACAAATCAAAGGATAAGAACAATAATTGGATTCTGTCTACTGAATATGAAAACTCTGGAAATGGTTAGCTGATGTCAGAAATGTTAGATGTCTACAACAAAAGACTTTCAGGAAATCTTTAAACTTTGTACATTCTGTAGAAGGGAAATAATCTTGAAAGAAAAAAAAAAATGATACAGGGAGAATATAGTGGAAAATGTTCAGAACATTAAAGTTTATAACTTTAATTGCTATTTTTAATTTGTTTTTTACATTTACCTTATAACTAAAACATCAAAGTGAAATATATATATATATATATATATATATATATATATATATATATAATTAGTCACACAAAACTAATGCAAAGGTTAATGGTTTAAATGGCGAGACATCCATCATCGCAAACAATTCAAATAGTACACAAAAACCTCCAGATCCGTTATGAATGAATTGATCCTTGTTTATATAAATTTCTGCCGTATTAGTTATTTTACTACAAGCTTTCGTCTGTTCCTACAGACATCTTCAGGTATATAATAGATGTTGTTCGTTTTTTTCTCTTAGTAATAAGAGGACATTGAAAATATATGTGTTATTGTATCCGAAATGCTATTGAAAAGGAGTTATTGGTTTTTGAACGCGCCAAAGCAACGCTGGGTTTGAATTTAAATTTTTTAAAGTGTTTGCGTTTATACCAAATATGGTGATGAACAAATTTTTGCTGGTAAAATTTACTGTCAAAGTGGCATGAACTATATTGTTCAATAATTAAAGTAATGTCACACTTATCTAAAAGTCGCACATGGATCAGTTATTTAAATTACAATAAACGTGCAATCAATTTACAAATACATGAATTATTCACACAAACTAATGCAAAGGTTAATGGTTTATATATATATATATATATATATATATATATATATATATATATATATATACATACACAGGGGCTGAATATGTGATCATACATGAAAATATTTATTTTTATTTGTAACATTAAATTAACAAAATGGGAATATATCTGTATCCGATTGCATAATAAAAATGTATGCATATAAAACTAAATATTCCATGCTTAGGAAAATATAGCAATATTTAAGTTTTTAGGTGTTTAAAAAATCGTACAGCAGAACAAAAACCTTTTCTCCATTTAATATTTTGTAGCAAAGCCTTTAAGTTCAACAGCAACTAATCTCTTCCTGCAGTCTTTAATTAATGATTTGCATACTTTAGTAGGTATTTTGTCCCATTCTTCCTGAGTAAATGTCTTCAGGTTTTTGATGTTTGTTGAACCTCTATCATGGATCTTTTTTTTCAAAAACTGCCATAAATTCTCTATTGGATTCAAATCCGGCGACTGACTGGGCCATTGTAAGACATTAACGTTATTAGCAAGCCAATTCATCATATTCTTTGCAGTATGCTTGGGATCATTGTCCTGCTGGAAGATCCAATCAGGAGAAAGCCTAAGATTCTCTACAGAAAGTGATAAATTTTTCGCTTAGGATTTGTTGATATCTTTTCATTTTACCATCTATAATTGCTAATTTGCCAACACCTCACATTGAAAAGTAGCCCCAAACCATGATACTACCCCAAATTTGACAGTTGGTATGGTGTTCTTGGGTGCATATGCTTTGCCGTCTTTCCTCCATACATTTTTCAGGGAAATGCAACCAAACACAATTTCACACTCACCTGTCCAAAGAACTCTTTCCCAATAAGAATTTTCCTTATCTTTATGCTCTGTTGCAAATTTCAACCTGGCATCTATGCTGTTTCAGAAGGAGTGGTGTCTTTCTTGGGGAGCGCGACTACCGTTTCTGCATTGTTCATTGTTAATTATTTCCTTAGCTACGTTAACTGACAAACTGATCATTCTGAAGGTCTTGTCGGATGGCCATTGGGTTATTTTGGACCTGTTGCATCAACTTTCTTCATAATCTGGGAGAGATCTTCCTGGGAGCACCAGGTCTGCCTTTGTTCTCAACAGTATTAGGTCTTAAATCTTGCAATAAATGAACCAATTGTTGAAAAAGGTATGTGTCACTGGAGATGTTTCTGTAACTTTTTCCATTGTTTCATAGCTTAATAATTAGCTCTTTTTGAGCACAATTTTCCAATATGTCTAGCCATTATTAGAACCCTTAGTGAACAGTGACTGCAGAATGATTCAATTTTGAACTGAATGTTGTAATAAAATTACTGAGAATATTCTAGAACAGTTTAGAATTTTCTACTTTGAAGTACAACCAAAATCTACTGTATTGTAAAAATTGATACTGTACGAACAGTTTTCCACTATTCGAGATAAAATTTGCATAACTATCACTTATCAATGAATTTCTAATCTTAAATTGCAGATTCTGATTCTATGCCCCAAAATACATATAGCAACTGAAAATCTTGAATAACAATGTTATATAAGTGAGAATAACAAGCATTTGTTTGCTGTACAATCACTTATTAAACTCCACTATATATTTCTCAATACAGTTCCATGGGATTCTCATGCAACTTGAAGGGAAGCATTTTGAACATGTTAAACAATCATATCAATAAGAAATGTTGAATTTAAAAATCCCATGAATTCCTTAGGAATTGCCTACAGTCAATAGATACAGGCTTTGAAAGGTCCCAGTAAGAAATGAACATGTCATTTCTTAAACAGGGTAATCAAACCATACTTTACTCTGAATTTCCATGAATGAATAGTCTTAAGTACACACATCCACACTTATTTACCTATTAGACTGCTTAATGTATTTCAGTGTGATTTTCAAAATTTATATTTTATATGGATGTTCCCAAATTTTACCATCCTTGTCCATGTTTTTTAAAAGGAAAAAGCAAAAATGAACATAATTGATGGTGTGCAATAAATAAGAGGAAAAAAAAAAAAAAAAAAAAAAAAAAAAAGAAAAAAATATTTACCAAACAATATATGCAAGGCAAAACAACAGTAATAAAGCAAAAGTTTAAAATGAGAACCCTGTTAACACACAAGACAGAATATGGAGGAGCGATTGATTGCAGTGTTCTGGCTTCAAGACTAGAAGCAAGTCAGTTGACACCAAGAAGTGTCCTACCTTATTGGTTAGAAAAATAATCCCAGCATTTATATGATTGTCTATAAATTGGGAAGAGTGAAGTATTTTGCAGTCTTTCCCTCAAATTAAACCAACACATCAGCATGCCAACAATTCAAAATTGTGTCACCTTTTATTTATTAATAAAGTCATACACATTTTTAAATCCCACTGAAATACATAAGTGCTCATGGATAAATAAAATTCTATTTTTTATATGTATTAAAATGTTCTCTTGAAAACATACATGTATAAATAACTAGCACTTAAAATGAGTGCTGTGAATGCACACCAGAAAGAAAAAATGCCCAGTGCCATGCCATATAAAAATGACAGAGCAATTCTAAATTGCTATTTAAATTTCTGGTGCACAGTGTCTAACCATTTTTTGCTTTTATACAATCATCAAGTGGTTAGCAGCTGTAGTTCAAAATGGGAACACTTAATTCCCAGGCAAGCCAAAGATGGAAAAAAAAAAAAAACCCTTGATATGTGGAAAGCACCACATTGGCCAAAATATCAAATGAAGCAGTAAACAAAATTGTACACCCACCCAGAAATCCCTCTGTTATAAAGGTTTTCTTAAAGATGACAGAGTTTAATGTGTTCATAAGCATTGGCCAGATAGTGCATAAAAACTGTCCAAAAGATCAGCATTTCTGAGTGGATACATATCTAGAGTTATAGGAATATTTTATTATCCAAAGGCAGTCAGCACAGTGGCCATATTTACAGATAAGGCTGAGTTGGATTTTCCTTTTATTATAAATTTTCCATGTGGATAAAGTTATGCAAGTAATTTCTACTAGTAGGTTTCAGATGAAGTCTGAAATGTTTTTAAGTGTATTTAAATGAGTACTGAAGGCATTGTGGCCAGATAGATTTAACATAACTCACCTGATAGACATGCATGTAGTTTTTTTTTTTTTTTTTTTTAAGAATTTCACTCCAAGCAAGGTATGCAATGGGTTACAGAGGATTGAGAACAAGAGTAAAGTGGAGTGTTTGAGGAAAGTATCTAGAGAAGGACAGGGAACAAGATCAAGGCATCAGATGATGTCAATTGACATTACACTTTAATATTTGAAGATTATAGTTATCAGCCAAGCAAGTAAGAGGAAGGGAGTTCCACTGCCAAGAAGTGCAAGAGAAACTGAGAAGAGGTGCTTACATTTAACTGTTCCTACAGTGAAAGGGTGGGACTGAGATGCTAACCTAGTAGCTCACTTAAATTCATGCAGTCTGAGAACCAGCAAGAGTAGCTAGTCAGAACAGATGCTGTGAAAATACTTGCAGAGACCGGGGGAAGCCACAGCATGTCTGAGAAATTGACTAGATGAGATGTCAGATCAGGACCTATCACATTGCATATCCATCTGGATTTTGTCGATAACCTCAAGACATACAGAGGCACAAGACTATATATGACAGCATTATTCCATGCAAGGATAGATGGTTGATTTATAAGATGGACTGAGGAAAAAAAAAAAAAAAAAAAAAAAAAAAACACCTTTCTGGTATCACATGCATAGAACCAAGATTCCTTGTATTAAATGAACCTATTGATTCAATGTATTTGTTCCACCTCACATCAGTGGATAGCATGAGACTAAGCAGATGCAGGAAGGCGCTCTTGTGGAGTTTGACATCAGCCATTCTGATGGGAGGCAGGGAGGGTTCTCTGTGGCGGGTAAATGAGAGCAGTTTCATTTTGGAGGAATTAAAGTTTACAACCCATTTCCTGCCCTAGCCAACCACAGACTGAAGGTCCTCTTCAAGACCAGTGACCAGGTTAGTTTTGTCAATGATACCAGATTTACTATCGAGGCAGGAGTAGATAGTAGTGTCATACGCATAGATGCCTACTTGGGAACTTATGACATCGGGAATGTCATTAATGAAGATCAGGAACAGTGTAGGACCCAAGATAGAGACTTGAACATCAGCATTCATGATAAAGGAGCTGGATGAGAACCTGTTAAGAATGACCTTCATTTTACGGTTTGACAAGGTGATTGTATGGTCAAATAATCCTCCTGTAATGCCGTATGACTGAAGCTTACAAAGAAGGCTCGCATGCCAAACCCTATCAAACACCTTAGATATATCTAGAACCATGGCTCGAGCTTCTTTGTTATTGTGAAGTGCTTGGTATACAAATTCAGTTATAGCCATGAGCACATAAACATTAGATCGGGCAAAGTGGAAATCATTGCTTGTCGGAGAGAAGGTCATAGGATTTAATGTGCTTAACTACTCCAGTGCTGATTAAAGCCTCAAAGACTATCAAAGAATAGTAGGAGACTGATAGGACAATAGTTAGATGGGTCAGAAGGGTCTCCAGAGTACTTAAAGATAGGAACAAGATGAGGATTTTGAAGAGGCTGGAAAGCAAAAGTCGGTGAGGCATTAGTTGTAAAGTTTGAAGACAGGAGCCAGTTCAGGAGCACATTTCTTCAGGACAATGGGAGTTAACCCATCCCCCCCCCACTAGCCTTATGGCAGTCTAATTTAGAGATGATGTCCAATACCATCATTGGGATTATGTGCATCTCACTCAGTAGATCTTCAGTTTGGGGGGAAAATCAGGTCCGAGTATACCAGATGAATCTAGCATTGATATTGGACAAGAATTTCCAAGCAAAGCATTCAGCCTTATCAGCTGAGGAAGTCAGGACCTCAAATTGATTGAATAAACTTGCAGAGCCACCAATAATCTTTAGAACAACTTGCGAGACAGTTTAAACAAGCACACACACTTAAACATAACTGATCATGAGCTGTTCATATGTTTGCTTTATTTTGGGTGAAAACAAGAGAAAAATTGTCCAACATTTGGAATTTTTTTTTTTTTTTTTAGTTTATTAAGTTGGTCCTTTGTCTAAGCTTTCAGCTCACATGAGCCATCTTCAGAGTGGTTACATGGACATTTTAACAAAGATATTCACCATCGAAGATAATATTTTCTTATGTTGACAGAAGATTGCTATGTGATGATAACTCATGAATAGCAGATAGTTCATAGGATGTCATACAATGTGAGGCTGAAATATTAACAGAACCATATGTCTAGATGCAATGTAATGTGTTGTGACTAGTTTGAAATTTAATTTTGCTGAGTGTGGGTGGCTTTGTTTTAATGTAGATGACCTAATATCTGAAGGTTCTTTTTATTGTGTGTGAGTATTGTGTTATCAACTAATCTGTCTAATATGTACATGGCTATGTTTAAGAAATGTTTAATAGAACTAAGATTAGAAAGGTGACAGGTAAACCTACAGTATAGTGTGGTTGTAGTAAAACCAATATATTTAGTGGATTTATTATTAGTATAAGATACAATATCTGAATGAGCATGTAAATTGATAGACTACATTGTTTTGTATTTTTTTCTAGAGTATTGAGTTGTGGTTGTAGGGTTATTAGAGACTATGAGGTCAATTGTTTTAAGTTTTATAAAATATGAGTAACTTGTTTCTTAATGGGTTTAACATTTGTCATGTTTTTGTGAGTTGTTTCATAAATGTAATTATTATGCATTAGGTTACAATAGTACAAGTTAATAGTATAATGTTCATTTTGACATTCACTTTTATTAATATTATCAGTTTTGTTAGAGGTATTAAGTTTGTAGAGATACATTTTAATTTGGTGATCAATGATGGAATTAGGAAATCCATTATTAACAAGTGTTTGTTTAATGTTATGTAATTCTTTATAGAATATTGTTTTGGAAGACAGTATCATTTGGGTGCATTGGATTAAGTTTTTTTTTTTATGACAGCCAACTTATATCATTGGGGGCATTCAGTGTTATAATTAAGACAAGTTATGCTATACACAGAGAAGGGAAAAAAATTAAAACGAAGCAAAAGTACCAGTGACCATTTGAGGCTTGTTGAGCTTGCTAAAGATCTTTCATCTTTGCTAGATGCCATCCCAACAGATTGTCACATGGATTTTACTGGCAAAATTGTACAAGAGTGCAATACCCACAATTCACTCACTGATTATACATACAGTGCACACACAAATTTATAAATTTTTTTATTATTTAAAACATTTCATGCTTATTTTAAATATTTGAAATAACAGGCTACTCATTTGAGAAAGCTTACTTAAGAATAATGTGACCTCTATTACAGTTTAAGATGAAAAAAGAGAACATCTAAAATACAGGTATCACTAAATAAAATAACCTTTGAACTAATAAAATATTGGATTTAAAATAAAATTCATTCTTTCAAAATTTATATTCATATACATAAAATTTTCTAAGATTTTTTTTTATTGTTGGGTGGTTAATAGAATCCCTTCAAAGATTTTCCTTGTCAATCAATTCATTGAAACATGTCTAGAACAGTGTGTGTGTGTGTGTGTGTGTGTGTGTGTGTGTGTGTGTGTGTAAATAAGTTTGTTAAATTCAACTCTCAAAATGTCTTATTTTACACATGAGGTTGCATATACAATACGTATGGATCTGAATTAATTGTACGATTCTGAAAATGTCAAGTCCCAACAAGGTTGTCTCAACTATACTGACAATATAGAGTTTATGATTACAGTGTTTATAGTACTTAAATAAAGACAGTATGACAATTTATACACTTTAAAATCATTTCACGAGCCAGATGATAAATTCACCAAGACAATGGTTGCTGAAAGTGAAAGAAACTAAGAAAATATTAAAAATACAGGATTTAAGATGACAGACATTGCATTTACATTTTTAAAGATCACAGTTGACAGGAAAGCAAGCTGCTGAAAGACTTCTATATGCAAGAAAAGACACTATTATAATAGAATTTAGTTATAATTCTGATGTACACTAAATTAGACATTGGAAAAATACAGTAAAAAATTTAAGTTACAAGTTGCATTTAGCTTTTAAAAAGTTCTTTTTGCCCCCTATTTCACAAACACACAGGCAAAAAGATAGGGAAAAGAAATTTACTGCAATTGTTACTATATGCTTATAGCATGTGCAAATGCTCATGGCTCAGAAACAGAAATTGGCATGTCAAGTTTGAATGCCAGCCAATGTTAATGCATTCACTTTCTCACAAATACCATTGGGAAAGGTACAAATCCAGTTATAGGGTAAATAGAGAAAAGTGGTCTTTTCAGCCTTGGATGAGAGAGAGTCTATGAGAAGGACAACTGAATTCAAAGTTCTTTTGGGCATGGAAGCAAACAATTTCAACTCATTAAAAATATTTTTGCTATAGAAGCTGCAGTAGTAAAATAAAGTTTCCGACTAATTGTATTATTGCACATTTCTTAATAGTAAGTCTTATTGGCTTGATAGGGTCAAATTGGCAGCTGAACTAAAGAAAAAACAAAACAAAATGACCAAGCAGTTAAATGAATCAGTGTGGCTTGTTAATTCTAACATATCCAAAAACAAAACAAAATGACTTAATCATTTTTAAACATTTTAACATCAGCATGGTTTATGCTAACCCCCAGGAGAGTGACTCACTGCTTCTCAGATGCAAATTTTCTGCTGATATTATGCTGAAAGAGTATATTGAATCAATTGCAAAATCTGCAGATAAAAATGTTGGTTTACTGTGTTGAGCTTAGATAATTTTTCTCACCAGAATCTATTTTAAACAAGTCTAACAGTCATCCTTGCTTTGAATATTACTGTGATATCTGGGCTGGTAAACTTATATATTTAGAGATCCTTGATAGAATACAAATAATCTGCAATGTTGTTGGTATCAGTTTCAGTCACTTCCCCCCACTGCCATAACCTAGCTTCCCTGTCCATTTTTTTTTTTTTTTTTTTTTATATAAATACTTTCATGGTAATTATTTTGATGAACTTTCATCTAAATGGTACCAAGATTATGAATTTAAGTGAAATACTATATTGATGGTAAGGTCTCATTTTATGGCTGAAATTGCTAAGATATAATTGTAAGACTAAGTGTTCTATACTAAAAGATTCTTGTATGACACTTCTACCTTGTGGAAGTCTTCCAGCTTCTTGCAATGTTATCTACTGTCTAAATTCTTGTACTTTTATTGTCTTCTCTCCTTAGTAGTATACTTTTGTCATTCTCTAGCACTTAGTAACACCTTGCATCTTAGTGGCTTTATTGCCTTGGGATGAAATAAGGTCCTGTACCAGCTATTTGCATATCCTTCTGAAGCAGTAAAGTATTTATGCATTATTTTCAAACAAATGGAACAAGCTGATCATTCACTCATTTTTACGAGAACCTATAGAGTCAAATCAGTAGTCAGGATATGTTCCACCCAGAATGGCTAATTATATTGATGACAATTTTGAGCTTGTTGGAAATCTTTCAATGTCCATTTCACAAGAAAAATGGTCAATTATTGTTGCAGAAAAATCATTAAGAGAAAGGAGTTCATTTGTCTTCCTTTGGCAGTCAGATTTTCAATGACCATTCAAAATACATATACATGCAAGTTTGTACAGTCAGCAGACATTTGAAAATTAATTTGAATAGAAGTCAATCTGAAAATCCAAATTTTATCTTGCTTCATTTATATATATTTTTACAATGTGTCCAAAAATTGTTGCATATTACTTTGTTAAATTTGTTGTTAGATGTATATGTAGACAAATATTTCTCAGCATTTTCATTTTTCCATAGGTGGCATTTGAACACTTTTTTTTTTACATCTTATTTTACATTGACCACTATTTTATTAATACCAGCACTTAAAGTTTGTGTGATATATATTACATTATAGTTTCTGAAAGGTAACATTTCAAAATTGTCTTTCTATGATTTATGTAGGGATTGTGAATTTCTAATGATAAAAGTCAAGAGTGAAAAATGAAATGCATTATCATTTCTGGTTTTATTGACAGGAAAAAAAAATACAAATAGTGAAAAATATGCCATAAATAGAGATGATGCAATAGTTCATAAGTAGAATGATAAATTTAAGTGCAGTACTAGATTGGCGATGAGGTCTCATTGTTTTAGAGTTGAAATAGATGTAAATTTAAATTCTATGCCAACAGTTTTTCTCACACTTACCATTTGTGGAACTCTTCTGGGTTCTTGTAAAGTTTATTCTTGAAAAATTTAAAATGCAATATCAATGGTTATGTCTTGATCTGTTCTTGTTCCTTAATGTTACACTTATTAACTCCTTATGTCTTAATGGTTTTATTGCCTTGCTTGAAGTGAAATGGTAAAAGAAAAATGGTTTGTTACATTTGGAAACTGACATTTTGATCTGGAAAAGCAAGATCATTTTGGAAGAGTCATTGATAATAAGCAAATCAAAGTGCTGATTGAAATAATCTTAGCTCACATAGCACAGAACACCTCAGAGATACTGCACAAATCTCATTTGGATATGTGAATTGCGGTGTCACAATTTAAGTAAATTGAGTGCATTTTTTTTTTAACATGTCTATCACATGCAACAAACAAAAAAAAAAAAAAAAAAAAAAAAAATGACTATGTAATGAAAAATGGATTGTTTACAATGTTGATGAAAGGTTTTCTGGGGAATGAGCCACTATTAATCATCCCCTGAGCTGGTCTGCATCCAAAGAAATTGATGCTGCGTATTTGCTTGGATTGAAAGGGCATGGAATTGACACAAGTACTGTTCCTAATTGGACTGATTAAAAGGGATCATGCAAACATTTTTTTGCAAACAATTAAAAAAAAAAAAAAAAAAAAAAAAAAAAAAATTTGAATAAGTATTTTGAACAATTTGATATAATTAAAAGGCAGCAATGAATGAAGAAGCATGCAGAGGATGGAAAATGTGACACTGAAATCTGAAGTAATTAGAATAGTTAATGCCTCCCAAAAGCCTACACAAAATTATGAGACAAAAGTGCAGTGAAACTTATGTAATATCGGTTGTATTACATAGCAGTGAAAGACAAATAATGGACTGAACACTTGAGTAATGAGGAAGATTTTTTTTTGGCAGAGGTCGGGGGAATGAAAGAAAAAAAAATCAACTACATCTGAAACATTTGAAAGAGGCAGTTGAAGTTTATTTGGCATATGAGGAAAGTGCACTTGGAAAATTTGATTCTTACAGGACATACTGAAAGCAACAGAGAAAGGAAAGCATTGAACAACCTAAGGAGCTTAGGCGATTGATTGTCAGAACAGATTAGAAGAAATAGCAAAAAGAAAAGCCTTATGAAGAAGACAGGAACTTGTGGAGAGCCATGACTACCCATGTTCTGAAATAAGATGGCACATAAAAGATAAGGTATAAATAAAGCAACTATGATGGAAATATTAAAAAGGTATAAACTAATTTTTCATACTGGACCATTATTCTTTCCACAACTCAACAGAAATGCTTTGTAAATAACTGCACATTATTAATGCATTGCGAGTTTTTTGATAATTAATAGCAATGAGAGAGAGAAAGAGAGAAAGAGAGAAAGAGAGAGAGAGAGAGAGAGAGAGAGAGAGAGAGAGAGAGAGAGATCACTGATTTGACCAGCAAAGTCCCTTGATAGAGCACCTGTAGATTATTTCTCTTTGGAGTCATTAAGTATGTTGGTTCCAAGAGGGGAAAAAAGTCAGGATTTAAAGACTAACTGAAAGAGAAGCAAGTTCAAGAACACCTGACATCCCAAATTTATATTCAAGGTTTTCATGGAGTGATAATGGCAGTTCATCTGAGAAATATTTTATTTTTGCTTTGATATGTTAATTTAAAAAAAATATGCCATTTTGTTTCGAAATGATTATAACACACAAAGAATAAATAGCAAACATTTAATCTAAATGATTCTGCTTTTATTAAAGCTTCATTGAAAAATGGGAGCTGGAGAAAAATATTCTGGTATTTTTGTTTGATTTTTATTGGTTAAGCAGGCTTCATGTCCATTTGACGACAAGACATTAGGTTTATAATACCCAGAAATTCATACACAGATGTCCTCAAGGACACAGTGGATAAAAGTGTTTGTTAGATCCAGTGACAGGACCCAAAGAGTGTGAGTTCAATACCCAGTTAAGGCAGTGGAGAACTTTGAGGGAAATTAGCAGGAGATAACTGATATCCATCAAACATGGCACGTGGAACTAGAACAGTCTACCCCAGTGAGTGAAATAAAGGCTTCAGTTTGAAATCCCAGCCACCTGAAGAAGGCCGGAGCATACAACGGCCAAAATATGGTAAATATGGCGACAAAGATGAGGACAATAGTCTGAATAATGTCTATTTGATTTGTTAAGCAGCATTAGTATAGTTTATAGTGTTCTGAAAGGATAGACATGTCCTTTTGGAATTACCAAAAATTAGATTCCTACCCTAACTGGAGAGGAAAAAGAAAAGAAAAAAAAAGTAAATGTGTGTATATATATATATATATATATATATATGTACAATGAATGAATGCATGCATGTACAATGAATGAATGTATGCATGTACAATGAATGAATGCATGCATGTACAATGAATGAATGCATGCATGTACAATGAATGAATGCATAATGTATGTATGTATAATGTATGTATGTATAATGTATGTATATATAATGTATGTATAATGTATGTATATATAATGTATGTATAATGTATGTATGTATGTATATGTATTTATAATTTATGTATGTATATGTATTTATAATTCTATTTAGTCTATATTGGACTTGGACAATGTATATTTGTAAATATCTACCTCTAGTAGATATTTACACTTAGTGCTCTTCATGAGAGATAATGTTATCAGTCTCAGTAAAGAAAAGAAAATAAACATGCCACAGATTGAGCCAACCTTGTAAATGAAACTGCAGAAGGCATTGGTGGTTGTACAAGGATGAAGTCAGAAGTCATTATGACTGGGCATCTGCTGATCATGACAGTGCTCTCCCTTTTTAATGGCTTTTGTTGTGTAATTATTCAGTCATTTTTTGATTTATGTATCTTTTTGTCACTGCTAATTTAGCAAGAACAGGCAATGGAAATAGCCTAAATGTATATTAATCAGCCTCAAAGATCATGTTACTTTTAATGTGTCCTCGTCCAAATAAATTCTTTTCATTTTTTTTATTAAAAAACTATTTTCCTGTGATTGAATGTTCTGGTAGCATCCAAGTTCATGTGTGAATAGCAGGGAAAATTGTAGGAATACATCAAATGATAGGTAATATCTCTAAAGAAGGATCTTGAAATTATGTATAATAGGTTAGAAGCATTAACTAATAAACAGAATTAAAAGGACATTGTTAAAAGTGCAAACATGAAATATATGGTTAGAAGTAGTTAAAAATGTAATCCTGAAATACCTGGATAAATTTGAAAGGAATTAACAATCACCTGGAAAAGTTAAAAAAAAACAAACATCAAAGAAAATACCAATGTTAAGGATACAGTTGATTAAATTGTAAATGAATAGTTTTTTTTTCAAATACTCAAGTTCACTCAGTAGAAAAATTGAGCCACTTAATGGAGAAGGATAATATTCAAAATGCTTATGATGAATGATGTTGGTGCTATGAATGGAAGGCAGTGTAAAAAGTGAAGATTATGAGGATAAGGAAGATAGATAAGTCTTGACTTCAACAAGAGTGTAGTGTTCAGAGAAGCATCCAGCCTGGTGCTGTCCAGTTGTCACTGGACAACATTGACAGAACTGAATAGCAATTATGCAGCCTTATGGGTGGATTATTACCCAATCTACAACCCCTACCAACAGATGAAATGTTGCTGTCCTCTATTAATATAGCAGCTGTTGAAATGAACTATATTCCATAGTTCCACCAGTTCTGACCTTTGCAGCCAGGGTCCACCATACAATGTTCATAGTGTCAAATCTTCATTCCTTTAGATATGACATGGTGGTTCCTTAACAGTGAGGATCTTGACTATTGGAATGAAGAAATGTTTCAGCTGTAAGAAATGTTTCAGCTGTAAATGTTTGTAAAAATCACCCACAAGGCTCTGTAAAGGCTTTAGATTTTCAAGGCGAGATGAGTATGCAATAAATGGGGTGGGGTGGTCTTCAAGGAGTTTCAGAAAATCATTTAAAATGTTAATATTAAGCTTGGAGGCAAAGTTGTAAAATCCACCACCAACAAAGATTTTTTTTATTTTTTTATTTTTAAATACAGCAAGGTTCACCCTGTATAAGGCTCAGGGCCCACTCAACGTAGAGGGTTACATTAGTGAATAGTTTATATGGATAGAAGGGGGAAGATAACAGTAGACACTAGACTTGAAGAGATTAAGATTGTAGTGATTGAAGAAACATCCTCTTTGGAGTGTTCTATCAGGCAGCAATTCACAGAAAGAAGCTGTTAGAGTGGAACTTCTTGCTGATGGAATACAGAGGGAATGAGGGTGGTTTGTTACTATATAAGTGGCATGGCAGGTCCTGATCATGAAGGTCAGACCTGATGGAATCAGGAGATGCAGTTCATCTGAGCACTTTCCATGCTATTAGTGAAAGTGAAGCAAGAGACTCACTATATTCTACCTGTGAGAGAGGTTGGTGTAAAATAATTCTTGTCCAACAAGGACTCGGACACTTGAACTATCAGTACTGGGAAGCTCCTGCCCATATATGGCAACAGTACTCTTTATTCAGTTTGATCTGGCCCTTATAAAAAGGTAGAGGATAGCATGAGAAGTCAAGTATATACTGAAGTGGTACAGGGAGCTGATCATTTTACCTGCATCTTTAGTGATGGATTGTATATAGGAATTCCACTGTTGGATGCAAGTTTGAGACCAAATATCTTCACAAGGCAAGGTGCTTCCTTGAGGAGACATGTTCATCATGACTGATAGTAATTTGGGATCTGATTGGTGTTGATCAAGTGTAGCCAGTTTGGTTTTAGAGGCAATGAATATAACCAGCTAACTTTTTATCTGCTGGGAAGTTAGTATTAAATCAGAAGAGAAGTCAGCAGCATTATACTGTCGCAATTCAATCTCTTTCCAGATGTGAATGCCACCAAAGCAGAGAATGAAATAAAATGTTTTCTGTGCATTAGACTCCACACACCATGTCTGGTCTATGAAGTGAGCTCCAGCAGTGGCCAATCGTGAACATTCCTGCAAAAGAAAGGGGGAAAAAAAGTTCCTGGGGACTACCAGACCCTGCTTAAGACTAAGTCCGAGAATTACTAATGCAATTGTAGCCTGCTGGGCCACTGTTATGCAGGATGTTACTGCCACCACACAACTATGACCATCATTGCCACCTCTCAACAAGACTGTTCCACTCTCCAACTGTTAACTACTCCCAGGCTTGACAAACCACCTCAGTTATCCAACATCAACTTGATAACATCAACTTGAATGCCTACCAGGCTACAAGCCTTCATTGTCACCAATGCTGTCATTTTGGCAAATACCAACCACACCAATCAGACACCACCTTGGCCTATTCAAATCATTCACAAGGCATTCCTTTTGCAGTTGTCACCACAGCCCTGTTCAACAGAATGGGCCTACCAACCACATCAACTTGTTACTTGAGAAACTCACCAGTGTCACCTTGGCCTATTCAACTCATTTACAAGACATTCCCTTTGCATTCATCACATTCCACAGAACAACCAATGAAAAGAATCTACCACCATGACCTCGATCAACCCAATGTGCACCAATCATGTGACCTCAGCCATGCCAGCACAAGAATAGGTCAACCCCTAACAATTTCCTTACAGCCAACTGCCATTCTGATGATTGGCCACCAAAACAGACATTCCACCCATCTGACAAATGTTCAAAATCTAATCCTCATTATCCCTTTCTCTTGCTACCAAACACTTAATATAACAACTGCCAATCTCTGATCAAGACTTTTACAAGCATGTCCGTATATCATACTGGCATAAATGTTTACAAATGATCAGAGTACATTCTTAGATTGTTTATGTAAATCAAAGATGGTTGATCTGAGAAGTGACCACTGGGGGATGCCTGCACCAACTGGCTGTTAATAACTATCTACCAATTAGGATTTTATAATAGAGAAAACTCTAGTGATTCTGTAGCTGAGAGCATGTGTAGCAAACCTTTGTGCCACATCTTATCGAAGACCTTTGTGATATCTAAGGCTACTATGGTCCTTGCAGTATGAGCGTCATCAAAGGCCTCACTAATTGTGTGTAATGTTAATGTGTGTACTTGTCCACTATGAGTCACTCCTAAATAGAGCAGGATTGTAATCTTCTCTATTGCATTTTTAAGCCCTTGAAAGTTGCCTCTTTTCTATGAACACTAAGTTTAATGCAAGGTATCAAGGAACAGGAAAATGTGGCAATGAAATCTGAATGTGAATTAGGATAGCAAGAGATCTTCCAAAAACTAAAATGTTAGAAGTATTGGGAGAATTTCATTAGAAACAAGAGAAAAGAGTGCTTAAATGCTATGCAATATCAATCCGCCTATATGGTAGTGAATTCTCACAGGTAAAGAGGAGACTTGGCATAACAGATGTTCTAGAGAAATATGCAGAGAATACGATGAACAGAGCAAGTAAGAAGGAAAGAAAAGACTTGTACTTAGAACCAGAATGTTGAAAAATTTTAGGATATGAGGAAAGCAGTCTTAGAAAATTTGACATTCACAAGGCATACTGAAGGCAAGGAGGGGTAGAAGTAAAAAAAAAAAAAAAAAAAAAATCATATAACCTACCCATCATGCTTGTTTTAAATAGATGGCAGAACATTGACTGAGAGCAGTAGTAAGAGGTAACTCTTAGAGCTACAAAGCATGGGAAGCTGTTGCGAGGCTGGATTACCCACAGGCACAGTATATAAATGGATTGCTGATATTGTATATATATATTAGATATTCATCAACTTAGGCAAGGCTGGTAAGTAAATATATCAATACCAGTTATACAAGACAATGATAAAACAAAGTTTCTCTTTCCAGGAAAAAGATTTTAAATACAGGTTAAAATAATATAAATTAAAATTAGATTGATTGTAAATCACATTCTCTCAGGGGATATAATTTAGTCCACTCTACAATAAAGACATCATTCTTACCAACTGAGCCATCAACCTATCCAGTGTTTGTGTGTATATATTATAGTTAAAGTAACAAAAATCTTGGTAATCTGTATGGATAATCCAAGAATGATTAAATCAGGGGAGCTCAATATTAAGTAAGAGTGAATAATTTAAAAAAAAAAAAAAAAAACAACTAAGGACCCATTACAATTAATTTCAGATCCAGAGAAAAATAAAATCTGAAATTAATTTTGTAAAAATGAAAATATCAGTAAGAACTTCGAATTACATATCTAACTGTTCTTTCTTTTTACTATAAAGAAATATAGTCTTAAGATGCGCTATATTTATGAGATAAAGTGCTCAATATCAGAGAGAGCATGCGTAAATATAAGTGAACAGAAGTCAACACTTAGAAGCGACAGTGTTTCATGCAATCATCAGGCCACGAGTGCTGTTATTTTTCTTGGCTCTCTCATATATATATATATATATATATATATATCAGTGGTGCATTGTGAGTAGTCTATTTTGGCAGTTATTTTACAAGAAGTCATTCGTTTATTTGGGTTAAATTATTTTGCTTGTTTTTATTATTTTAATTGGTGTTTTTATTAACGTAGTAAAGGTTGTTTATATCGCTTATTGAATAGTTTGTTTTGGTTTGGGAAGAAAGCTATTTATTCAATTTTTGGGTTGATTGATTATTCTAACTATTTTGGTGGGAACAGTTTTTAATTTGTTTATTACTTCATGTATTTATTTGAATTGGTTATTTGTTTTTTCTAATGGTTAGTTTATCAGGATCAGTTTGTTAGTTCGTTTATTTGGATGAATTTAGGTCAATTTATTTTACTTGTTATACTGTATATTTTCTCTTTTCAGTTTGATTTTTAAGTGATGTATATATTTTTTTTTTTTTTTTTTTTTTATATATAACAGTTATAGCTATTTTTTTCATCCGATTTTTGGTTTGATTTTTATAGTCTAATATTTTGGTCATAAGGGTTTGCTAATTTGTTTATTTTATTTAGGTTCATTGATTTTTTTTTCTTATTTTTATTCTATTTCATCTATTCTAACAGGTGTGATTTGGTAATTTGTTTGGGTTAATTTTTGCTTATTTTATTGTCATTGTTTATTTTTATTTTTTCAGTTTTTGATTTTTAAGTAACTTAGTAAAAATTTGGTTTTCAGGTCTGCATTTTGAGATGAGCTCATATCTTTAATTTATTTTGGTCTGGGAAAGTATTGATAGCTATTTTTTCCTCCAAGCAAAGTTTCCAAGTTCTTGATTGGTTGTTGTAGGCTGATCTTTTCCTTATTTTCCAAGATATTTTTGGTGTGATGTGCGTTTTGTTTTTAATTTCCTAGATATACTTAGAAAAGATTGTACTGTTCGCATATGTACTATTTGTGAAAGATGTTTTGTGTGCATAATTTTTGTTTCCAGGGTCCTTCAGTTACTCCTATGTATACTTTTACTTCATTATCTAGTGAAGTTATCGTGGCTTGGTATATTACGTTTTGTAAACAATTACTGTTTAAGGGACATTGGTTCTTTATTCTGCAGTTGCACATGGGTTTAATTTGTTCATGTGGTTTGTTGATAATTTTCCTATTGTGCTTTTTTATTATTCGTTCCATGTTCTTGGCGCAACTGTAGCTGATTTTTACTGTGTTTTCATTGAATATTTTGTGTCGGGTGCTTGATTCTGGGAAGTGTTTGTGTAAGAGTTTAAAAACTCTTAAAAACCTCCCTGGCAGATAATAAAAGTAAAAGAATAAAAATAAGCAAAATAATTTAACCCAAATAAATAAATAAATGACTTCCGGTAAAATAACCATCAAAATAGACTAGCCACAATGCACCACTGACACTTATATGTAAATGGGCTGAAAAAAATAACAGTAATCGTGGCCCGATGATTGCATCTAGCATGAAAGTGTCACCTCTAAGTGTTGACTTCTATGTTTACTATATATATATATATATATATATATATATATATATATATATAAAAAGATTGATATAGAAAAATAATTTTTGCTTAATGTAATTCTAATACGTTTACTTCTATTAAATGAAATATAGTCTATAAAAACTAATAATGAAAATATTTTAAAGTTGTAATTAAAATTGTAGTTAATTAAAATGAATTCTAAACTTTTTAAATTGTAATTAAATAAAGTTTACTAAATCAGAGAAATTAATTTTACTTAAATAATATTTAGATATAAAATCTTTAAAAAAGTAATATACTTGATGTGATAATTCTACAAACTGTAAGGGATTCTAATTACATTTAATTGAAAGAAATATAGCATATTAAAAATTAAAAGTAAAAATATTTCAAATCGTAGTTAAATAAAAAGTATTCTTACCTGATCACCCCCCCCACCCAAATTTTTAAATATACGAAGGAAAAAAATGCCGTAAGAATTTTAGCCGTTAACAATAAAATTTAAAGTTCAGACGACACGCTTTTAACGGATTTTAGATTTCACTGAAAAATACATCCCTACCCACTACCAAACCGTAGCAATAACTGATACATTAAAATATAGACATTGAATACCCAGACACCCCTAGTCTAGCAAAATAGATTTATCTGTAACCTTGGAAACATGAACTTTGTCTTAGATTGGTATTTAAAACCCAGTAATTTTAAAAGTTACTCCAAAATTCGCTTTAAGAAAAAATAGAACTAATGTCTAATTTAATTACAAAATTAAATTCGGGGCTTTTAGCCTCCATTTTTGAAACATGGTTAGAACTGTGTAGTGAAAAAAAAAAAAAAAAAAAAAAAAACACACACATATATATATATATATATATATATATATATATATAAAAAGAAATATAGTCTTAAGGTGTGCTATATTTATGGGATAAAGTGCTCAATATCAGAGCGTGTGCAAATATAAAAGTGAACATAGAAGTCAACACTTAGATGACAGTGTTTCATGCTATATGCAATCGTCAGGCCACATGTGCTGTTATTTTTCTCGGCTATTTATACATGTACGGGTCAGTGGTGCATTGTGGGTAGTCTATTATGGTGGTTATTTTACCGGAAGTTGTTTATTTGGGTTAAATTATTTTGCTTTTTTTGCACTTCACACCAAAAATATCTTGGAAAATAAGCAAAAGATCAGCCTACAACAACCGATCAAAAACCTGCAAACTTTGCTTGGAGGAAAAAATAGCTATCATTACTTTCCCAGAATGCACCCCTAATAAATTGCCGAGAAAATAAAACACATGTGGCCTGACGATTGTATAGCATGAAACAGACTGTCAAGTTTGTTCTATGTTTTTACACACACGGTGTGTGTTTAACATTCTTTTTATAGATACAAGTATTTAAGTAAATGCTCTGTTTATAATAATAATAATAGGTTACACATAACCCAGTCTTTGGTATTGGGCATTATCTCCAATTTAGACCCCAACAAGGCTAGTGGTAGAGATAGGATACCAGCCATTTTCTTGAAGAAAATGCATGCCTTTCGCCTGCCCTCTCTTAACCTTTATTACTGCCTCAAGGAATTGTTTTTCTGAAATCCTCATCCATTGTTCCAGTCTTTAAGAACTCTGTGACCCCTCTAATTACCATTCACACCCTCTTTGGCAAAAAGCCCTAATCAATTGGTTAAAATCACATGGTCTGCTCTCATAAAGCAATATGGCAATGCCAGATCTACAGCTTATGTGCTTACAGCCATCACTGAAGCCATTTACCAAGCCCTTCAAAATAACGGGGAAGCTTGTGCTGTGGCCCTAGACATCTCCAAAGCATTTGATAGGGTTTGGCATGCTGGCATTCTTCTCAAAATTACGGGTTGATTGTTTGACCTAATACAATCATTCCTGACAAACCATGAATTGAAGGTCATTCTCAACAGATTCTCATCCAGTTCCTATCCCACGAACACAGGTGTTCCTCAAGGCTCCATCGTAGGCCCCACTATTCCTTATCTACATAAAGGACTTGCATAAATACCATAAATTCCCAAGTTGGCATCTAAGTGGATGACACCGCAATTTATTTCTGCCTCAGAAACAAATCTAGTGTCACTAACAACACTAACCTATCCATGCTTCTCAAAAAGGACCTCCAACTGGTTGTGAACTGGGGCCACTTTAATGCTTCAAAAACAAAACTGTCTATTAATCACCACAGAGATCCTTCCCTGTCCTCCATTAGAATGTCTGATGCTCAACTTCGAGAGCACCTCACTGCGGCCATGGGTTGTAGCTTCCTTTAGATAGGCTAGTCAATAGAACATTATGAATAGCATGGTCATGACTTTCTCTATGGTGTTAACTTTAGAGTGCTCTGCCCAGAGTCAACTTCAGAGACCTCCACCTAGACTGGTGGACACCTATGGCTAGAGAGCCCAAACTATCTTACTATTTAACCCATATATAAAATATATTTGGCTATGAATTTAATGATCAAATCATTTAACTGATAGCTGTGGTGTCATTTTCTAATGATCCAACTGTATTTAAATAAAACTGCAGGGGTGTTACACTATAATGATAATGTAGACAGCAGCTGGATAAAATTTCTCCTGGCACTCAAACACTTGTAATGTCAAGCAACAATATAGAGAAGTATTGGTGCTCTCTCCACTTGGATAGAATTACTGCTGGCATTGTTGTGAAAGGGGCCCTAAGATAGAATTAGCCTAACGATTGTAAAATGACAGAAAAGCATCACTATAACAACTGGTATCAAAATAACCACACAGTAAATTTACACCCTGGGTCTTACAATTCACCATTCCTGGCAGGTCTAATATCAGTGTGAAATACTTACACAAGTAATCGAATTATACTAAATGAATCCGGCTTGATAAATAAATAAAAAAAAAATCTCAAATTCCCAGCACACCTCTATGATAAACATGTGTCATCCTGCCAACATAAATTTAGTCTAATGAAGTCCTGAAGGATGAAACATCACAAGTAAACTTTTCCACTGTAACAATGTCCCCCAATACTGCCCCTGATATAAAAATATATATCTTTCACACAACTTGTATAACAAATCTATTAATAGGCTGGAAAAATACCGTACCACAAAATGTATGTATATCAAAGTGCTCAATGCAGCTGCCTTGAAAAAGGGCATGCAGGTCAAGTAAATACGTTATATAACTGCACACAACCAGAAGTCCAGATATGGTAATTTTGACATTTCCCAAGGATCCTTGGGTGGAACTGAAATATCCAAGCTGATGGATATATTCACCTTAAACAGAATTAAAGTTGTCCATATCAATAGCCATGGTATTTAATTAAAAGGACCAATGACTACATCAAGAAAAAGCTGTACCAACTGTTTAACGAGTTAATTTTGACATTACTGTTGAAATGAACAGAAAAGTGGTTCAATACACCCATATATTGAAACTTGTTCTTGCAAGATCACTAAAGTTAAGCTATATTGAACCTGGTCAGTACCTAGATGGGTGAATGTTTGAGAATATCAGGTGCTGTAAGCATAGATGTGCAGGTGGTCTAATGGATGACAGAGTGGAAATCAGACCAGAGTTCAATTCTAGTTGGATCCATTACATTCAAATACTCTTGGGAAAAGTACTAATCCACCCTTAGATATGGATAAATTAGGATTTCTCAGTAAAATCATTTTAAAGTTTACCCATGCTGTCAACAATAACATGGTTTTGACATGAGTCCTTAAATATATTTTTCTAATTATTGTACTAATGTAGCAAGTAAGCATTAGTTCATTGACTGACAACAGAAAACTGATCAGTCTTTATGACTAGTATGTATATGTATCTTGTTAGACCTGTAGACTCCTGAAGTATATGGTCACAGACTCACCATGCTAAGTGTTGCTGCTTTTGTAGCAAGTAGTTTTTTTTCATGGGGGTGAAATTGTTAGACCTACATCCAGCCAGTTTTGAATTATCCTTCTCTTACAGAACAGAGCCTAGTTAATACTTAGATGAGGGACCGCCAGTACTGTAAGGAAACTCCTAAAATCTAAAATATGTTTGGTCTTTAAATAATCCATAAGAGGTTGATAAACTGTAAAAACAAATCAAATAGTTACCAATAAGAGCCAATCAAATCTGTCCTTTTATTAATCTTGAGATGTGGCAGGGAAAGATTCTTATCTTTCCAATGGTATTTGTGCAAAATGAGACATTACAGCATTGGCTGAGTTCGATCTTTGCAGGTCAACCATATTTTCCATTTTGATAACCACTATGACAAATGTACATTTTTCTGACTGATATACAAATTTATATGGATTGTAATTACTTATGCTGTCAGAAACAAACAAAACATTGTTGCTCAAGTGTGCTCCTTAAGCACATAAAAAGGCTTGCATTTCTCTTTTGCAGCTTTTTAGTTCTGGCCTTAAGATGTACTTGCATGTGGGTATAGTGCAACCACTCAGGCATGCTCATTTTCATGGTTTTCTCTTGATTTTTGTATACTCTCATACAGATTCTTAAAGTTAGAATCAGGGTTTTTTTTCCTTCTATCACATCTATATTAATAGATGCATTGTCATTTGTTTAATATTTATTGCTTTTATTTAATTGGACTTATCAAGTCTGCCAATATTGTTTGTAGGATTAAATTTTCTAGAAGCCCATAAATATTTACTCTCCAAAATGTTGATTCCTGAAAATTCTTTTGGAGATAATAGTTTAGCAATACAAGTCTTATTAATTAACCCATAGGTGGGGAGAAAAGGTGGATTCATACCTTTTCCAAGGGTATTTTTGCACCCAAGTGAATATAACAAATACAATGAGAATTTAAACTTAGCTCCGATTAACAATTCGGTTTCATTATCCATTACACCAGCTACATATAGAAGCTTATAGCAGCTGGTATTCCCAAGTGGCCACCTATCAAGGTAGTGACCAACTCAATGTTGCTTAAATTCAGTGATCATACAGGCACTTGTTTCGTTTCAACAGGATTTGTTCATAAGCTTTGCTTAATATCCAGGATAGAGTATATAGATATAGATGTGAACAATGAGGTCAACTCATTGATGACACTGTTCATTCTATCTTCATGGACTGAGAAACATTGTTTCACAAGAAACATGCAATCTATATCGATTCACATTAACCAGTTTAATATTTTTGTTACTTTAATTGTATCATAGAAATTAAGTTTTAACTATCAGGTCATCCCAAAAGTTCTGTCCGAATTTTGAATAAAGAAAACAAGTGACCAAATGTTACATTTAATTACAGTTTCAATCAACAATGTATTTTCCCCCGATTATCTATGACTTCCATCTATTAACAAGCTTACTAAATCCATTACTGTAAAATTCTTTTGGCTTTGATTCGAAGAACTCACAAATGTCAGTTTTAACCTCTTGTGTTACAAAAGATGTTTCTTCCAAATGATTCTGTAAGCTATGAAACAAATGGTAGTCTGAAGGAGCAAGATTGGGAGAATAAGGTAGATGAGGAATTTTCTCCCAAACAAGTTCTTTGATCTTTTATGATGCGATTCTTGCTGTGTCGGGTCATGCATTGTCCTGATGAAACATCACCTCTTTTCGATTCACTAAAGCAGGTCTTTTTTCCTCAAAGCTTGGTTCAAACACTAATTGCTGACAGTATATTTGAGCAATAATTGTTGCATTAGGTGGGAAGAATTCAAAGTGGATTATTCCTTGGTGATCCCACCAGATTGAAAGAACCTTTTGCCCATGAAGTTCCCTTCTCAGCTGTGGTCTTTCCCCTTTACCAAACCACTGTCTATGATGCTTAACATTTTGATAAAAGATCCATTTTTCGTCACCAGTCACAAGTCTATCCAAAAAAGGTGAAACAAGTTGGCGACAATGGAGAGAAGAGCAGATGTCAACTCAAGATTTGAGGTTGCTTTCAGACAATTCATGAGACGCCCATTTTCCAAGTTTAGGAACTTTTCCAAGTTGAAGATGACAAACAGTTGTATGGTTTGAACCGAGAACTTCTGCCAATTCCTCAACTGATAAAGCAGGATTTTCTTCAAGGGCTGCTTCAAGAAGCTTTTCATCAAACTCAACTGGATGTCCGGTTCGATCTTCATCTTCAAGGGTGAAATCTCCACCTCTGGATTTTGCAAACCATCTTCTGCAAGTTCTTTCATTCACACATTCCTCTCCATAAACTGAGTGAATGTTTCTGGCCGCCTCAGCTGCAGGGTTTCCTTTCTTGAACTCAAAGCATTATGTGCCTCAAGTGATTCTTGGGTACTTTCATGTTAGCATGGTTTTAATCAAACAAAATTTAATTTTATTGTTCTCTGAAATAAAATTTGATCAGTTTGAATGCATCTAAACATTGTTCAGCTCCATTAGACATTATAAAATATTCTTTAAATTTTGTTCATTTTAACAAAAAGTTAAAATTCAGACAGAAATGGGATGACCTGATAATTCCAATTCAGTTTTTACTTTTAATTTTTCCAACACTTCAAGGTTTGTATATCCCACATTGTTTCAGTATTAATTTAGTAATAAGAGAAACTAAAAGACACCAGTAATAAATGCTGTGTCTTTGTTAACGTTAAAGAGTTCAAGTAGCTGAAATCTGAATTCTATAATGAAATTGAAAGTACAAAAATCATGCAGCTGCTTAACAGTTTATTATTGTGAAATATTTGACCTTTTCTGATGTTCCCCCTGCATGAGATTAGTGTTTCCTGGGTGCAAAATGTGGAACACATATGCAGTGTAACCTGGATATAAGAGAGTTGTCGGGACTGGAGAAGAAGTATCTTATATCCGGGTTTGGTCTATTTTATATATATTATAACAGGCTCTAATTTGGGACCAGACAAAATCTCTTATATCCGGTTTCTCTTATATCCGAGTTACACTGTACCTCGATCTTTGCTTCAGCAAGTACCATTATCATGACTTATGACTGAATTCTTTGAATGAACTACCAGCCGCAGCAATGTTCATAGTGGATACAATTGACAGTATTGTGTGTACAGGCAGGTATCAAAGGAAGCTTAAGCACTTTGAAAAGAAACAGTAAAACATTGCTTTTGATTTTTTTTCCTATTTATTATATGCAGCAAAGACATCCAGCAACAGATTTTGTATCAATGAATTTTTTTTTTTTACTGCTACATTGCAAGCTGTTTATGCAACCTGTGATATCATAGGTGGGATTTATTAAGCAAACCATCAAAACTTTCATTGTAATGATTACATAAAAAATGATGCAGCAAAAGAAACTTATTTACTATTAGGAATGGACTACTAGTGATTATTTTTACAGGGATGTACTGAAAATTATGTACAGTGAGTGGCCATTGTTAAATGTAATTAAATGGCAGAACTGCCCAACAAACAGGATTGACAAAGTTTGTAATAAACAAGAGAAAAAAAAACACTGCAAAAAATACAAAGCAAGCAAACAATATAAACAAAGCAAACAGACAGTCATAAGGCAAAGCAACAGTAATGACAAAAAATTCAAATAATTAGTGTTAACACACAAGAGCAAGTTCAGATAAGCAAACTTAGCATTCAGACCAGGATGGAGTCACATGAAACCAAGAACAGGTCTATTTTATTGGTTAGGAAGAAATCCCACCATGCATCTTTGCATTTCCTCCTAGAGGGAGGGGAAGTTTTTTGCAGTCATTGCACCCAGGATTGGAAACATGAATGCACCACAAATGATTTTTACTTTTGCAAAAGTTTTCATGCAAGAAAAAGTCAAAAGAATATCAATGTGTACTTGATATAAACTTTAATCTTAAAATTTGCATGATACTAGGCTCAAGAGACAAAATTTAGGTTATTGGACAAGATGGGTGATATGAATTTAAAGGGTAAGAAAGTCATTATCTGACAATCTTCACTGCTTGACCCTAAGCTAGATAATCCACAAGCAAGATTGTTTGACAAAATAGTTTCTTTGAATGTAGCTTTCTTACCAGTGGAATATGCAGGAATGATAGTGATTCAACCTGATTCATCTGAAAAAATTAGTCTTGGCTGTAAATGTCTGAACTTATGGCACTATAGAATAGAGATAAGAACATTTGCCATGAAAGCTGTAATAAAGTAGCCATAGGCTTGTGATGTTGGTACTGTAGGATGAAAAGTGTCATTACTAATAAGGCCATGTAAACAATTTTGAACAGTCATGGTTCAAAAGTGGAAACTGGGCAGCTCCTTCAGAGATATGGAAGCAATACACCAATTTTTTGACCTGATCTGAATCAGGTAAAGAAAAATAACAGGAGGAAGAAGATTCTTTCTACAGTAGAGAGAGCCGACAATATTTCTAGCATCTTCAGTGATGGAGCATGCATACAAGTTCTACTGTAGGTCTATTGGTTCCAATAAATGCTCAAAGTAAGGTGCCTCATTAAGAGTACAAATTTAAAATGAATAAACAGTCCAATTCGTTTTGAGACATTACCATCTTGGTTTTGGAGGTATTGAAAATTACGAGACTTTCTTGCATTGTGCTGTTAGATATAGATCAGAGGAGAGATCAGCTGTCGGCCATCTTGATTGTGAAAATTCATATATTTTTCGACAGGATAGTCTGAAATTCTCTGCATTTGACCATAAACTGAAAGGGGTGGGGGGAGTATTTTAAAATTGTTCAAACCAATTTGACATGATTATAAAAGATTGTTACAATTCAATAAAGGAAACAAACATCTGGAGAGCATGGTGATTTTCTAAGTATAGCTTAGATATAGCACAAGGCTGAAAGTATGGGCCACCAAGTGAGGATCAAACTCAATTATTCTAGACAGACAAGCTTGCTAAACATTACACTATGCCAAAGTGCTCATAAACATCTGGATATCTTCTATTCAAACTATAGCTAGAAGAGAAAAATGGATTAATACCTTTCCCCAAAAGCACTTGCATGTAATTTGAAGTTAGATTTCTCACATCAATCCTATATATCCATTACAGCACAATAAACGACCCAGTTCTTGTTACTTATGTTTTCAATTTATCTAGTGGTTCTCTATCAAGCCTAGAGAGATAGGCTTCTCTGCTATTAAAACATAGCTGGAGTGAGGAGAGATGAATTTAAACCTTTCCAAAAGGTATTTGTATGAAAGGGTCACTACTTGAGAATAGTAGTAAGCTTGGATGTGCAGGTGATATGATGGCTTGAAATGAGAAATTGGAGGACCAAGTTCAAATACTAGTTGAGTTCATTACATGCTAATAACCTTGGTAAATGTATGAATCCATCTCATCTCAGCTATGGGTTAATAGCAAGAGAGACTGTTCTATAGTCTTAGTTGGCAACCAGTCTACAGTAGAAATCAATGGCAATCTACTGCAGGTGTTGTGCCAAGTTACTCAGGAATCAGTCTGGTGGGGGTGAAAACATCTCCCAATTATGCATCCTGGGTGACAGCTAGGAAAGAAGGAAATGTATTGATATTAAGATTTGGTTCTAGTTTTTTTTTAATGTAATTTTATCCAACAATATTTATTACTAAGAATGTTCCTATCCAAGGATTTTTTTCTTAAAGTGAAAACTAAAGATTGTCTACAGTGACAAAAAAAAAAAGCCTTTACCAATTCAGTCATGGAGGCGGTATTGATAGAACAAAGTTTGAATTACCTATTTAAGGAATGAACATTTCAAGTACAAAACTGAAGCTTTCATCTATATTTCCAAGATGAGGTATTGTAACCTTTTACATCAGTTTGTTGTCCTCATCTTTATTGCTATATTCCTAATGTTTCAGGCATTGTATGGTCCAAGCTTCTGGTGATATATATTGGAATTTCAAACCAAACCTTTTTAGTCCATGAGTGTAAATTGTTCCAATTCCAAATGCCAGTTTCAGTTAATTCCTTTTAGTAACTCAACTCTCCAAGTTTTTATTCCCTCTGCTGTAGCCAGGTATTGAACTCACAACTTTTTGGGTTAAGTCACTCTTTGAAGTATTCAACCAATGCTTTTATCCACTGGGCCAGGGGTTGTGAGTTCAGTACTTCACTATAGCAGAGGGAACAAAAAAACTGAGTTGGGTTACGAAAGGGAATTAACTGAAATGGAGATTTAAAAGAGGCAGTTAACCTTGAATTAGAACAATATACCCCTGTGGACTAAAAAGGTTATGGTTTGAAATTCCAACATATATTACCTGGAAAAAAAAAAAAAAAAAAAAAAAGCTGAAGCATGCAATGCCAAAAATGTGAATATGGCAATAAGGATGGCAACAATAGTGCAAATGATGCAAATGGTGTAAAACTGAAGATACCAGATATAGACATTCTGAGAAAAGGTTTGATTTGTCAGAGGCACACTTTTTTTTTTTTTATTATCTGGAATGGACAAATCAGGACTATGAAAACTTTATAAAGTAATTCATTAAGGATTAATATCTTAATTAGTGAATATTTTTTCTTTAAAATAAATTTTCAAATGCCATATTTGATGAAAAATCAAACTTATGTTAACTTTATTGAAATAAATTTCTTTACATTTTATTAAATTAAAAACCAAATTGGTTCATATTTTACATAATGGCTTTTTCAAATGCTGTATTTGAAGAAAATTCACTAATTAAGGTTTTAATTGTTAATAAACTACTAAAAAAAGTTTAAAAATAAAAACTGATAGCAACTCAAATGTGTATACCCACTAAAAATAATATTTGTAGTAATACATAAAATTAGTTATAAATGAGGCTGTGTTTCTTTAGTAAGTAATAAACTGATGCCCATTAATATAGCATTTTTATGCATGTGTAAACTACTTATAAAATAACAAGCCACACGTTTTCTTTATGCTTTTATCTTGGCAATTGAAAAAATTTTTTAATGGAAAAACGCCACACATTGGTTAAATTTAGAATCAGTTTTTTTGCATTTGACACCATTTCAGAAACATTTGCTCACAAATATTCATCTCAAATATAAATTCACTTAGCAACTATGAATAACAATATCTTGTAATTACCACTAAATTGACAAATCCCATTTCCATTATGGCTAACTATTTTCCATTTAAATAACTGGTACACAGTTCAAAACAAAAGAGTTCTTCATATTCTCTTGTTGCATCTTTTGATTTAAATTACATCAGAAAGTGGCAAGACATAGCCAGAAATAAACAAATGGTGCAAGATTACTGGCACACAAGCTGAAGGAACCAATCAGTAGAAAAATTGGTACAATCACCATACTTAGCATGTGAACAGAGAACAAAAGAAATGGTAATATATTAGCTATTGCTGATCGACAAGGCAATGCAGTAAATATCTGATCCCTACTAAATTCTCCAAGACATCAGGTATCCTTTAATAATTTCTTTGAGTTGTTCCAAATTGTTTCCATTTGGAAAGTTTTTTTTTTTAAATGCATTTTGTTTGTTCACTTCCCATTTTGAGAAGGATATTCATTGTTTCTATCTTCCAGTCATCTGGTTGTCCCAACATGTGCACATCCTAAGAGCAATGTGTCAACAACTGGTTCACATGTTAGGGGGACAGCCATTGGCATCCTCTAGCGTGCAAATCTGCAGCTAATGGCTATAAGGTCAGCTTCCACAATGACTAATGCACCCGTCTCCAGATGTTCTAGTGGGATACCAAGTACAGAGCTTTGTAGTGAATAAAAGATCTAGATTTAAAATTCAAATACTAAGCACCGATTTTTGTTAGAAGTTAAAGACTCAAATTTACAAACTTTGCTTAACACACATGCAAAAGCAAATCCAAAACAATTTCACACCTTGATGCAAAATGTTTTTTAGCTAATAGGAAATATTTTTAAAAATTCAAATAATCTTCAATTCTCAGAAACAAGTTCTTTTACAGAACTTTTTGCAAGTCAACACAAAGTCAGAATCATATCCAGGAGTGAATTCCCAAGTGAGCTTTTCAAGCGCCATAAACAATAAAAAAGACAGGCAAGTTCATCTTTCACCAGAGATGAGACAAGCATATTAATAAGTCCCTTGACAAACGTCAAGCAATCTTTATCTACCTTTCTCCCTCACCTCTTATACTTGATAAATGGAGGGAACATCTTAAGACTGATTACTTCAAAGACATTCCTACTCTATTATAATGCTCAAACGTACATATGTTCCTGCAAGGACAACTATGAACATTGACGACCTTTTAATCAGCCAAATTTTATTTGTAGAGATCTTAATTTATATGTATATAAAATTTGTTGTTTCACTTTACAATTTTAAGTTCTTGTTTTATACCCCTTTTATGGTGGGCTAACTAACAAGGCCAAATCAAACTAATGTTTCAACACTCATACACTTCACTATAACTGATAACCCACTATAGCTTCTTTAGTATCTCTTAGAGAGAGCACAGTACATGTTCAGGTCATCACAGATCAAGGACCTAGAACAGAGATTCATTAATGATATTAAATTATATTCAACTCTTGGCACAGGAGATAAAAGTTTGAATAATTCAAAGTTCTATATTTGAAGATCTATATTATTGAAGAATAGAAACCATTTCCTGAAAGAAATTTAACATCGAGTAACATTTTCAAATCCCTTTGTTCAAGGTTTTACTTTTTTTTGTTTATTCTTTTTGCTATTTACATTGCTTGGACTGTTGTCCTCATCTTTATTGGCATATTCATGTTTCAGTTGTATATGCTCCAGACTTCTTCAGGTAATATAAGTTGGAATTTTAAACAGAACCCTCCATTTAGTCTACAGGGTTCAGTTCTAATGCCAGGCACTGTGTCTTTGGATGTCTCAATTTCAGTTAATTCCCCTTGGTAAAATGCTCCAAGTTTTTGTTCCTAATATTGTGGCCATAGCCTAATGAATAATAGCCTTGTTTTTGGGATTCAAACTAATATCACCTGAAGAAGACTGGAATGTACAAGGGTCAAAACATCAGCAATAAAGCTCAGGACAACAGTCTGAACAATGTAAATTTGGTAAATAGTTACAATATAACATTTAAGTTTTTCATATTTTTTTTTTTTTCATAAAAAAATCTGTATATCTCTAGATGAGGTATTATGATTTCTTACATTATTCAGACTGTTATTCACATCTTCATTGCCATATTCATAATGTTTCGGACTTTGTATGCTCCGGCTTTCTTCAGGTGATTGGAATTTCAAAATGAACCCTTTATTTTGTCCACCAGGGTAGATTGGTTCTAGTTCCACGTGCAGGTCCCAGTTATTTCCCTTTAACTTCAAGTTTTTTTTGTTCATCATTGCTGTAGCCTGGTATTGATCTCACGTCGTTTGCATCTAACCAACACCTTTATCCACTGGGCCATAAAAAATTTGTTAGTTTTCATCTGGCCTTATATTTTTCTGCTGGATTAAAATAGATGTACTTTAATGGTTTGCAAGTGCAACCAATTTAAACATTTGTCAAATAATTGACAAAGTGTTTGAAACTGGGCAGGTGGGAAGTTGACCTTAAACATGGGAAATATCTTTTGCACTTTGACATTTTCCAGCATGGCTTTGTTCAACAATACCTTGTTCACTGATAATTCTAATGGCTGCTCTTTGTATAAATGTAATAAGGAAATTAAGAATTGGACTACTTTTATCAAATGTTTGATCTCTTAATATCAGTCCTATATGGCAGTGAATACTGAACAATCTCCTCACAGAAGAGATTTAAAGCAACAGAAATATGGTTCTGTCAACGGATACTAAAAATAACATTAACTGAACATGCGAGAAACTTTTACATAAAATTGAAGCAAAAAGGACACGTACTTATCAGAAAGATAAGTTTGAAATTTCTAGGGCACATGAGGAAAGAGAATTTGGAAAATTTGATACAGCACAGACTGATGGTAAGCAAGACAAAGGAAAACTGCATAATGTACATAGTGAAAAGTAAAAAAAAAAAAAAAAGGTGGGGACAGTGGAACAAGGTTTAGGAGAAATAAGAATTTATTAAAAGCCACAAAAAGAACAAGATTGCATAGATCCATGATAGGCAACACCATAAAAGAACATGGCACATAGAAGAGCATAACTTTCTAGGCATAAAAATATTTAATTTCAATTTTTTTTTCTTTATCTCATGTCCAGAAAATTGAAGTAACTTATAGTAACATGTAATGACTCATACACCCCCATACACACAAGAAAAAAAAAACAAAAAAAAACACTAATTTCTTTGGACAAGTATACTAAGAATTGTTTAACTCATCAGGTTTTATATAAGCATCATTGCTTGCAATAACACCCAGTCAAATTAGAAACTTAAATATTAAAAAAAAAAAGTTTCTAATCACAAGATTAAATTAGAATGTAGACAATTTTTTAAGTAAATTGATCTTCAGATCTAATTACCTGGGTTTTCTTCAAAAACATATCAAATTAATCTTTTGGACAAATATGGAGAATTAATAGACTATATTGTAGAAGCAGCAAGAGGGGAACATCCTGGAAAAGGTATTCAATAAGTTGAAGAGACCAATATAGAATACAATGTAAAAAGATTTCCTCAAAAGCAGTTTTTTTTTTGTTATTCATTATTTACACTGGAATTGATTAATGATTAATGAAAAAAAAAAAAAAAATCCTCAAAAGAAGTTAAATTGCAAGATGAGACATTTGTTGAGGGAAGTCAGTGGGTGCTAAAAATAGTGATGAGAGTTTTATTTGAGGTAGTATATACACTGATGAAAATAAGTTTAAGACCGATGGTTAATGTTTTATTCATTTCAAAATGTTTCTAACAAACAATATAAATTAGTTTTGTGTCCACTATATGCAGAATTTATTTGTCTCAAATGATAAAAATATTTTTCTACAACTTGAAAAATTGTAATGCTGGATTAATTCAAATTATCCAAATTTACCAGCAAGAAGTTTAAGACCACATGGGTAGTATGCAAATTATTTGCTAAATGGGTGGTCACAAGACTGGTCATTAATGCATTATATAGTATAATAACTGAGCATTTTTATACAATTAATTTTCTAAATGGGAAAGCATCATAGTCTTAGCCAAGTAGCTAGATCAAAAATAGTGTTACTTCAACAAAATGTTTCCTTTATGAACACAAGAAAGCAATTAAAATGCAGCAAAATGGCTCGAGTTCAGGCTTATAAGCTTTACCAGAACACTGGACAATATAAAGATAAAAATGGGAGCCCCTCAAAAAAACAGTGCAACTAGATAGCCTATGAATTTGTCTAACTGAATGTTGATGGCTATTTGCAGCTAATTATCTGGTAAAACTGGTATTAATTTTAAACTGCAAACTAAGAGTTTGGTGCATTGCTAGAAAAGCCAATTATTTGAGAGGAATGTAATCAAGCCATCGAATTTCATGAAAAGTCACATTCAATGGACAGCCAATGATTGGTGTAGAGTTCTTTGGAGTGACGAGTCACTTTCACATCTTTGGATGGAACCCAACTGAGGTATTCCATCCTAAATGTGTAGAAAAAAAAAAAAAAAAAAGGTGCAAGTGGGAGGCAGGGGGGTGTAATGGTGTGGAGGTGCATTCAATAGATTTGGTATTGGTCCAGTTAAATTTGATGGAAAACTAAACAGTGTAGGCTATATGCAGATAGTTAAGGAACATGTTCTGCCATATTTGATTGATCAAATGCCATCTAGAGCTATTTATCAACAAGCCCAAAAGCTTTTTTTTTTTTAAATCACGACAATATGGATGTCATTGAGTAGCCTCTACAAAGTCCTGATCTTAATCAGGATTGAAATTTATGGAATTTCATTTCTAAAAAGTTCACTCTAAAAAGAATGTAGCCCAATTATATGATTATATTAAGCAAATATGGCAGAGCATTCCAAATGATTTTTATACTCATTATCAAGGTCAATGCCTATGTGATGTGAAGCTGTAATAATGAGGGTTACAACACTAAGATATTTTTTTTTTTGCTCATTTTTACTATAACTTTTTGCTTTAAATATAATACCTATGCAGTCTTAAACTTCTTTTGCTGGCAAATTTGGATAATTTAAATTAATTCAGCATTAAAATTTTTTCAAGTTGTAGAAAAATTTTTTTTTTTTTTTTACATCATTCAAAAAATAAATTCTGCATAAAGTCTACACAAAACTAATTTATATTGTTTTATTAGAAACATTCTGAAATGAATAAAACTGTCTTATTTTCAGTGTATAATAAAGAGAATGCCAGTCATCTCCACTTTAGGAATTAGGAAATCCATCACAGTAACAGAATACTGTGGAAAGAGTCTAGAATAGTCCAAAGAAATAACCAAATTCAACACAGAAGTACACAAATAGATTTCATACTAAGATCTATATATATATATATATATATATATATATATATTTTTTACAAGTACCACACAGAAATTAAAATGTATATATTAGGAAAAACAGTGGGTCAAACTGTATATGAAAGAAGCCCTTGTGATATATCTGGTTCTTATTTATGAGGCATGGGAGTTGTTCAATTGAACTGCATTTGGCCTAAGTATGAGCTAAGTATCAATTAACTATAATCATCAATGGGCTGTCACATGACTCAAGAGCCTCTTGAGACATCACCATTTTTGGCTCTGCTGTTGTCTGGGAGCTGTTTATATGAAAAGAATCCAGCATCACATTTAATCTCAGTTCTGACATGAAACCCAACAGTATATTCCAACAGTAGCTTTTATCCCAGTCACCTAGTTTATAACTAGTGTTCTCCATTAAACTGCTAGGCTTTTTTCCATTAAAAGAAAAGCCATATGAAAATTCTTAGTCTACAGGTTTTAAAAATGGTTTCATTTTTGGGATCCAATTCAATTATTGTGGAGAACATTTACTGAATCCAGGTTTATTTACAAATGAAATCTCTGAAAGAGGGTAAAGCTGTTGCCAAAATTGTCTCCATTGGAAATAACTGCTGTGAATACAAAGAATGTTTCTGAGTTAATATCTTGTTTTGTTTATTTTTCTTTCTCTCCAGAAGTCAGATCAAAACCTTCAAGTTAATTTTTCTGAAAGACTTCTGCAATGACAATTCAAGGTTTTCAAACATGGGATTAGAGCAGTCACTTTGAAAATGGAACACCATTACCAAGAATACATCTAAAAGAACCAGAGAGATTGTGATACGATTATGAAATTCTTGCACAAAATCTTATTAGTGTTGAAGCAAAAGCAAATTTCAATCTCCAAATAAGGAGACAATTCAACCAGTCAAAAATAAAAAATAAGATAAAAACAAGCATTTTCCCCTCATACAAAAATGTGAATTTGCTTTTGTCTACAAATTCTTGTGTTCCTGTACTGAAAAATAATCTGAGGAGACCTTTGTTTAATGCATTATAATTGAGTAGATAATACAAAAATACTCATACAAATGAGAAACAAAGATGTGGAAACAAGTATTATCTGGTTGTCACATGGTGTTGGAGAAAATAGACAGTATTACTTAGTAAAATTTGGGTCAAGTGTATATCAAATATGGATTGGAATCCAACAGAAGATAAATAAGCAAAGTCTATACAGTCTTATATTTTTTTTTTATGGATGCATGTAATGAATGTCTAGATAATTTAGTAGGAAAAGAATGAAAAGTATCTGGGGTATTCTTACCTCAAGTTTTTGAGGAGCATTAAGAGATAAATGTAACCATTATGACCTGAAAAAAAAAAAAGGAGATTGAATTTTTATTGGCACACATCTTAATGGCCTGTCCATGTGTACTGATTGTCAGACAGTGAGAATGTCATGTTTGTACATGTAGAGGAGAAAAGTGGGGTTGATTCTTATTGGTTTAGAATGAATGAATTAATAGTAATTATAACAGTTATAATTTTATTGTAATTATTTTTGACACTATAATTTTTATATTTGTGGACATGACAGTGTTTGCATTGAAGATCTATTGAGACTAAAGTTCTTTCCAGACATCAAGTGAATCACAAACATACAAGTTTCATTAAAGATAACCAACAAGGTACTACAATTTTTTGATAATGGCTAAGAGAATAGCTGAAAGTGTTTGGATATACAAAACATAGATTTATTTTTTTTACTACACACACACACTATGTTCAGTTATTCAATAACCTACCTTAAATGGTTCTTGAGCCTTGCATACTACTGGAAAAAATTAGTTTTAATTGTAATATATTCAAAGGAAGATATAACAAACTACAAGTCTGCTACAGGATTCACTATTCCAGTTTATCCCTGAAATACTAGTAATGGTAATATTAGTGGTTTCCATATGAGAAAACATTTGACATTCATTGACAGAGTAGCCAATACTAACATCAGTTGAGATTTATAAAAATCTTTCACTTCAAACTTTTTTTTTTTTAGGTGTCAGTCAGAACCGACAGAAAATTATATATCTTGTAGCATTTCAGCACAAAAAAAAAAAAAACAATTTTATAAAAAATTGGGAACTTGGTCCTGAAATTTTTATATCACATGGTATTTACAATATAATTTTCTATTTACTGAAATGATTTACCAAGATACAGACCCTCCAGCTAACAGAGACAGAAGTGTTGTTGAATTTGACGTGTGAGGGTCTAACAATTCAATTTTACAACTGAACTGCTACACTATCCACAGATGATTAAATTATGGTGAAGGTTTGTACAGAGCAAGAATTTTTTGGAAGAACTAACAGAAATGGCTGACATTGTCACAGTCTGCCAACATTTTACCTCCGGTTTATATTCTGCTTTTTGACTTATCTAGAAGGATTTGAGTTTATATTTTGTATTATCTGTTAAAACCCTTCAGATGTTTAGTTTCTGTACTTGCTTGATTTTGATCACCATTTAAAAAAGAAAAAAAAATATAATGCCAGTAACAGCAATTTATAATCAGGAGCTATTAGCTGTGACCTTTTTGATCAATCCAAGAATCAATCTTGACATTCTCTGTCAAGCAGTGTCCTAGAAAAATAAAGTATATCCTCATTCTCTAACACTTGAGGAAGAACTGGTTGACTAAAATGAACAGCTGACAATCCCTGAGAGTATGCTCTCACAGAAAATAGAGTGCAATGCATGACATTATATTGTATCAGTTCTGGATTTGAAGGAAGGCAGTGGATATAGGTTAGTGTCAGAATACATTATAATGTATACTGTGATGCAACAGAAAAAAAATAATTTCGTGACAAAGACGCTGGAGGTTATAAAAAGTCAGGCAGATTGAGAAATTAGCATCTATGTCAGTGTTACTTGTGTTCCCTTCAAGTACTTGTTCCAAATGATAGTCATTTTCTTTTGGTGAAAATGACACCCTTGTGCATTTTGGTTAATCAACCTCTTGTCATTTCAATTTACATTCTTAATGAAGACAATTTGTATGTGCAAAATAAGTTCTTTTCCTTGTGTATTTTTCATTAAATTAGCATAATGAATATTAATTTGCTTCAAAAGTTTGTGGTGTGTGAAATACCACTTAATTTCATACATAATTGAAAACTGATATTTCAATGCCTCATTAGACAATTCATATGCTGGTTGTGAATTGTTTATTATTCAAAGCAAAGATGAAGAGAAGTGAGATGCATTTTTGTCATGTTCTTAAAGAAAAAGGTGCTGTACAAACAGCAAAGAGATATGTGCCATATCTGTGAGTAGTTATAAAGCAGTTCACCAAGTTCAGGAATGTATACGCATCATAATGGATATCAGATTAAAATAAGAAATCACAGCCAAATTTGAATTCCAGTCATATCCATTATATTCAATTATGCACAAATACCTTTGGCGAGGAAAATATGCACATCTTTTCAGCTATGGGTTGAACAGTAAGACTGAGCTGTGAAAAAAGTCAACCAAATTCAGAAATGCAAATTGAGAGAAAATCCAAGGATCTTCCAACAAGTATACAGGCATTTTTGATCAAATCAAAATGTGGATCAAAAACAGTATAGATTATACAAGACATTGCAGGGACATTCTACATATCTTAAATGTGCATTTTAAAGAATTCGAAAACACTTGAATGCATAAAATTGTGTTTGGGTAACTCATGATTTAACAAAAACCTTTAAAAGGGACCATATTTCCACCTGTCATTTTCTAACAAAATGCCTTAATAGTTTTAATCAGAAATTTGACAAACTTCAAATGACATTTGATGTAAACACCTTAAAATGAGCAGAAAGATTGCTGAACCATTCCAATGCAATGTTAGAAAACTACGATATACTAATTGAACAGATAGCAGAAATTATGACAAGTTTCACTAGGCTACTACATGTGAACATGCATTTCTTTTGAATGGTACTCTTGTCATGTGCTTTAATCTGAAAGTAGATGGTCTCTGGATTTCAAAATGTGTCTAGATTTGTCTTACAAGTATCTGTCTAGTCATGATCATTTTAAGTTAATCAAAACTGGCACCTATTTAATCATTTACACATTGGTAATCAGTTCCGGACAGTTGCTTCTTCTGCCTCTGTCTACAAAAAACAAAGAAATGTTGAAATTGATGTTCTAAGAGATTTAACTTAAAACTTTAAATTAAAAAAAGAAAAATAACCTATATCAAGTGAATTTGGTGTAATACAATTTTTGGGGGACATTTCAACTTCTTTTTTTCTTGGCCCTTCAGCCCATGAAATTCAAATAATACTAACAAAACATGAAAAGATAAAATCTTAACCTTTTTAGTGCAAGTTCCAATATTAGAAAAAAGAAAAAAAATCTACAAGATTTGTTCCCAGGAAGATATTTGAAATATCTTTAGTTCTTTTCACATTAAATTGATTATTCCCAACCACCACTTTTGGGACCATATATTCAGCACCAAATTTTCCAATGTTCTCCAATTCTTTTCTTGCTGAATAAAGGAATCTATACTACACTGAAATACAAGATATATATATATATACATACAAATATGTAGAAAAATAGGAAAGAACACATTAGGTAAATAATCCAGGGTTCTTTAGTAATTTTTATTTTAAAAAAACAGTGCTCCATACAGAAGTAGCTTAAATTATATTTTTTTTAAATATGATTTCTTCACTTCATAAGAGTTCTGTTTCAAAAACAAGAGCCAAAACCCTCAATATAATTATTAAAATTAAATCGAGTTAAAGTATCAAGCCCAGTTTCATCCTCAAGTGAAATGGACACCCTAGTCCTTTCTTTACTTACACACACTTTAACATGTAAACAGGTTAAATGCAATATTTAACATTGCGGAATTTTAGTTCATCACTAACAACCATGGTTTTGATATAAATAACCTATTTTAAAATTATAAACAGGAAAGTTGTTTTGACCTGACTTCAGTACAAATATTTAAATGAATTCTAGAATAAAGGTTAAAATTCTTCCAGAGGCTCAAAAACCACAAATGCCCTCTTGGCTGTGTTGTGCAAGTCCACCATTTTATTATGCAAATCAAATGTTCTATACTATAATCTGGGATTAACCATTCATTACTTATAATAACATGACTCAGGACAACAGATTTCTAGTTGAACTATCAAAATTAATGTTTAGAAATCAGGAGTGATTTTAATACTGTTCAGATAATACATTTACATTTCAACATTATAGCTTAAAATCTACTTTGAATTCATTTATGTTAATCATATTATTGTATATGTTTATTATATTCTATAAAGCTCCATTAGAATTTCTACAAAAAAAAAAAAAAAAAAAAAAAAAAAAAAAAAAAAAAAAGTGTGTGTGTGTGTGTGTGTGTGTGTCAACTGATGCAGATATAAGCAGAAACATTACAAAGCCGATATAAACAGACTTAATTACATTAGATATGAAATTATGCATAATTTAACCAAATTTAAAAGAAAACTAATACCAACTTAAAAGTAAAATTTTAAAAAATTTAAAATAAAATAAACCATAAAATTATGTTTTACACATGCTTTTTTTTTTTTTTTACTCCAGTGTTAAATTTCTGAAATGATCATTAAAAATTGCCATGTTTATGACATATTTAGGTGCTAAGATTCTTATACCCTAAAGTGTATGTATATATATATGTGGCCTTTGATTTGGGAGAGGGTCTTCAAATAATTAGCATACTGAGAATTTTTTTTTTTTTTACAAGGGGGAGGGAACATGATAGGGAGGTGACAGATTACCCCCGCCCCCGGGCAATATACCTGAACTTGAGTAACGTGGATGATCTAGATTTGATACTGGTATATTCATTATCTAAGTGTAAATATATTCTAGAGAATGCACCAACATTGTTTAATACCACTGTGAAAACACTGAGGAGTTCAGTATATAAAGACAAGTAAGACCAAAAGGAAGTGATGAATGTGCCTGTAGTCTGCCCAAAACAAAGAACTTGCTTCATAAAATAATTCGTACACATGCAAGTATTATCTTTTATTCAATAGCGATTTTTTAAAGTTTTCTTCATAAAAGTTCAGTAATAGGCTAATCAGGATTCATTTATTTTTTCACCATCAAATCTAATATGCAATTTATGTTTATACTCTCAAACCAATATTCTTGACCTCAATTTCATGCTCAGCTCTTAAATTCCATCAAACATTTCCTATTTGACCATTATTTACAAATCAGAGACAAGTAATCAATGGTACTCATCAGGTTAGAGCAATAAAAGTCTTAGAAATCTCATGTTTCTTCTACATGCCTTGTCTCTTCAAGACATGAGCAATCATGGCTCTCTACAACTTCTTTTCCAGCTCTCAGTAAGGTGGTTTGTCTTTCAATCATTTCTTCCAATTACCAGTCTGCCATCCACTTACGGAAGATCATTAGGTAATTGCTGCTTCCTCGACCCTCTCCTACATTCAGTATGTATGAAGTTCTTCAGCCTTTTTTCTCACATATCCTGAAACTTTCAACTGTCATTTTCTTAAATGGCCTTGTCAGATGACATCATGTATAGCAGACTCACGGAAAAATGTTTCAACTATCAGCAATATACAGTGGTTTCCTCAGATCATTGAATAAAAGGAGCTTAAAGCAAATGAATTCCTTAAGTCTGAAAGAGTCCTTTGTCAGATTTTATAGACTGATGTTACATAATTACAAACAAAAACAAACAACTATTTCCATCAGCAGCAAGTACTAAAAGTGATAGCACATGAAACAAGACAGGAAAATATAATTAGGAGATAGACTTTCCACACTATCTTAAATTGTTTGGCAGCAAACTTCCATTAGTATTAAAATGTGTGGTAACAGTCAATTTGAAAATTCCAATTTCCTGAACAAAGACATGATATAAAATCAAACCAACAGTAACACTGTGCATTTGATGAATTCTGAAGTTTTCCTGTATGGAAACAGTTAATTTCATCATTTTTGGCACTCGTTTACTCTATATGAGTTATTCTCATGCAACCAAATAGGGTGTCGTATAGAAAGTGATTATTACCAAGTTACTATAGTTGATAATATATAACAATACATTTTACCCTTAAAATAATTCCTAAGTCTTACATAAAAAAAATTGTAACCTAATGCTTACCTGGATTCTGCAGATTGTCAGTCTTCAATTCAAACATTACAACCACTCTCCATCTGCTCATTCTCACAGTAAATCCATTTAAAATTTGCTTAGACTTTCAAATGTCAAGTATATATACCTATGGTTTTAACCACAGTTCAGCTATGATTGGTCAATTGCCCAGCACTATAACTACCATGCAAATTAGTCAGCAGTGCCATCTATCTTGATCAATCACTCATTCCAAACATCCAATCATCAAAGGGGACATAACTCACACTGATTCTCATCTTGGAAAGAGTTTTAATTAGTTAACACTCTTAATACTTATATCATAGCCTAACTCTATAAAACATTAATATTAAATGTAAATAGGAGAAGGCTTATAGGCTATCAAATATGTTGCTCTTACAGATCATTGTCTGCTTAATAAGCTTGAGTATCACTGATTACCTCACCATTTTAGTTCTGTGTTGAAGTAAGTTTGGCTTAGAAAATATCAATTCATACAAACAATTTCAGTATGGATTTCTGGCATAGGGAGCAACCATTTTTTACTTATTTATATTTATTCATAGTGCTTCTAATCAAACCGCCTCCATAGGTTTCATCAAACATCCTCTTCACTTCTATTGTTAGTAGTCTTTCTCAACTTGAAAAGGAACAACATTCATTGTCACACATGTGCCTTGTTTAACCATAGTTTTCATACAGAAAAATCAAATGCTTTTTACATCTATATATTCCATTGCTGGTTTCAAAATAGCTGGTGCTGGGAACTTTTGCACAGCCCCAATAATATTTTTCTGATAACACTTGTTAAAATTCTGCAATCATGGATGTACTTATTATTATAAAAACATATATGGTATTTATTTCCATCTACTGGCTTGGATATTTGAGAAATCTTGTCAGGAGAGTGCATATTTTTCTAACAATATTTTGTGAATATTCAGGCCAGGAGATGGAAATAAATATACTGTTTAATAAATAAATAAAAACAGAGCATCTACCCAAATATAGGTATTCATTAAAAATAACATTTAAGCAATAAATTAATATGGTAGCATGAGAGAGCAAATGCAACAACAATGAGAGAGGCAAAAGGAAAAGAATTGTTAATATAAAATTATTTGTAGTGCTGGTTGAGAGGATGTGAGTATAATGTCTCTGTGTGAGCAAGGGAAATGACTTGGAGGAAGAGTAGAGTTGGTAGGGTCTGGAGTTGATATGTGTTTCAGGTTGATTGACTAAGGTCACTGGTGGTGATATTAAGAGTTTGCCGGTGGTGCTGACAAGTTGCCTGTTCACTGCCATTCTGTTTCAGTCATTATGAGCAGAATTCTTAAAAGCAAATGTGGTGGATCATGAACTCATATTTTTTTCATGTCTTTTCTTTGGTGGTGATGTTTGTGATTTATATTGTATTATTATGTTATTTTTTTCAGGGGATTTGCCTTGTGAGTTTGATGTTATGCTCAGAGCCCATGCACAGAGGACACCTTTTTTAGTTTTGGTTTTACTTTCTTAGCATTCACATCTGGCCAACATGTAGAGTGAATCATAAAGAGATCTAATTGAAAGCAGAGTATAACATTATACACCTTTATAAAACTATATATACACCTTTATAAAACTAACATTGCCTTCTGTCAATATATATATATGTTTGGAATCATATATTGAGAGAAGGCAATGAAAGCACTTTGTAATGTTGGTCTCTAAATTTTGTGTAGTAAAATGACTAGTACTTAATGCAACTTTCAAACCTGAGTAGATATATAGTAGCATAGAACATGATCTGTTTTGTGATATACTTTTATTATATTGTGTGTTGGGGGTTGTCATTTAGCTTAGTCTGAACTGCAGGATATCCAATCAAAACCAGGCTTACAGCCATATCATGTTGAAACGTTGGTTCTAATACAATCATCAAAGTAAAGCAACGTCAATACCTAGATGGTTGACCACTTGAGAATGCCAGGTGGATGTGGGGGTGGTGTAATGGATAACACCTTAGAAGTGGAATGGGGAGTGGCAAATTCCAATTCCAATAAAGTTATATTCACTTACGTGCAAATACCCTTGGGACAGGTATGAATCCTCTTATTCTCACCCTACATCTATTGGTTTATTAGTAGGACATATCAGTAAATCATTATTATCTCCAAAAATTCTTACAATCTAAAAATATTTTCTGGCTTTAAATAACTTGAAAAGGTTGATAAGCCATAAAAAAGAACAGAACAATCAATCAATCAAAACCAAAATGGCGGCAACCAAGAGAAATCACAGTCAACATCTCTATAGTCATAGTATTTATTTCCAGTAAATGAAAATTTCTTATTTCTCCAAAATGGGCCAGCACAGCTACGCAACTATGCTATAACAATGTAGCAGTCGGATTGATTTAATGAGCATAGCCTGTAGTGCTAAAATTTAAAAAAATCTTATAGACAAGAAACAACTCTTTGACAAAACAACAGCAGTGATAATTTTTTATTGAAACTGAGCAAGGTTTACAGCCATATCGCCAAAGTAAAGCAACATTGAGGCTAGATGGGTGACAGTTGGTGAATGCCAGATGCTGTAAGCTTGCATGTGTGGGTGGTGTAATGGATAACAACTCGGAAATGGAAATTGGAGAGCTGAGTTCCAACTCCAGTTGGTTTCATTATATTTATTTAAACACAATTACACTTGGAAAAGGTATGAGTCCATTTTTTTCACACCCAGTTATAGGTTAATTAGTAGCACTTGTATCAGTAAATCATTATTATCTCCAAAAAATTCTTACAATCTAAAAATATTTCATGCCTTTAAATAATCTATAAAAGGTTAAAGTTTATCAATCAATCAAACTGACCAAGCAGTAACTTAAAACTCTTAATTCTGAGCCACATTTGAAAGTTGATTACAAATAAATAAATGAAAAAAAAAAATAAATGGTATGTTAAAATATACACTTAGAGGTGTGGGTGGCCTAATCCTTAACAGAAAAGAAAATGGAATTAGTGAGTCCAGTTCAAATTTCAGCTATGACTGTGCTTACTTTACACAGATGCCCTTGGAAAAAAACATGAATCCATCTCTTTCCTTTCCAGATAAAATAGCAGAGCCCACTAAGCCTTGGCTGGCAGCCAGTATAGGAGGTGGAGAATTCTGAACTCAAACTGGTTGAGTATAGGTTGATTGGTTGATTTGTTTAATGGTATATCAACTTCTTATGGTTGGTTATATGACTAGTAGCCCCACTCTATAAAAATCTACTTGTAGTTGAAACTGCATTTTTTTGTTATTGTGGCCCTATATGCTATGGGGACATTACGATAAGAAAGAAGATTAAGATATACTCTATAAAAGGTCATTGAAGGTTGCTGGATATACCACTGAGATGAACAGACAAACAAGATGTATTTGCTACGGTCACTTAAAATTAATTTATATAAGCTAATGTGGATGGAAAAGAAAGCAAAAAGAAAGAAAGAAAGAAAGAAAGAAAGAAAGAAAGAAAGAAAGAAAGAATGATTTTCTTTAGTTGTTTTAAAGTATATAGTTGGGGTGAGGGAACAGCTTGTGGGATAATATCCACAGAGAATTTCTTATTTTGTTACTTATATAGTAAAGCAAAATGAAAATTGCCCAAGGCACAGCTGCACTTGATTCAGAAGAATAAAAATAAACTTGACCAATTTCAGACAATTCTATGTTTTGCATTAAGCAAAAAAGTTTTCAGGAGTAACAGTGTTTACTGGAACAGTTATTGAATATATGAAGAGACCTCTTTGCATATAAGAGACTGAATCAATAAGTCAGTAGCCTGAGACAATTATTAACTTAATTTTAATCTGAACTATGCATTGCATAATTTCCAATTGATATGATCTATATTTACCACCAAATGAAGTGCATTGACAGGAAAAGTGACTATGTTGAAAATGTTGAAAAATAAATATTTGTTGTGCTAAATACATTCTTTTTAATCATTATCTAAAGAGTCATTGGCATATCAATCAATTTAAGGTATTATCAATCAATTTAAGGTATTATCAATCAATTTAAGGTATTATCAATCAATTTAAGGTATTATCAATCAATTTAATGTATTATCTATATCTTTTTAATATATATTAAAAAGCTCTGTTATTTAACATTGAGCACTATTTTTTAACACTATAGAGTATTTATATATATTTGTATATGATCGCTCGATCATACATCTACCTATATTTACTCATTCGGTTCTGCTTAATACAACCGTTTACCAAGATTTAGTGCTGTAGCTGCTGGTCTAGTGCAGGGGTAAGCAACCTGTTTCAGAGTGTGTGCCAAAAACAGCCAAATCTCTGACACAAAATTTTTCCAATTGGCAACAAAATCTTTTTGAGAACCACTTACTTAATATCACATAAGTATGTGAAGAACATTTTAAATAAATGGTAAAAAATCACACTAGCTCAGTAAAGACATGGTATTATAAGAAATTATGTAAATCATGTAAAACTGACTGACTTAAAAAAATTAGGATAGATTTTTACAAAAAAGTTTTTGTAATATTTTTATTAGCCTGTAAGTATAAATGTAACTGCCGTACATAGTCACACAATTAACTGTTATTTAGCTTAAACACAAAAAGTTAACACTAACTGTTATTTATTAAAGACATTTTTATGTTTAATGTTTTTTTTATAGATACAAGTATTTAAGTAAATGCTCTGTTTATAATAAACAGTATTAAATAACATTTACCGACCTGAATGTCCGAGAAATTTTCATAGAAAATATTCGTCCTTTGACAGGATTCGAACCTGCATCCTATACGGAACCGTCATTTACGCTGACGTGCCTTAACCAACTCAGTCACAAAGGAGCGTTCGGTAGGCAAGGTCGAATTTACTGCTTATAAACTTCAATCTTCCATGAATCTCGTACATTTGATACGCCAGAGCAGTTATGAATGTAAGAATTTTACTAAAAAAAAAACAAAAATCGAAACATTCTCTTTTTTGTTTTTAACCACCACAGAAAGCAGATGTTCTGAACAATCAGAGATAAAACATTTTGCCACCAATAGATAAGCAAAACTTCTTTATTTCTGCATACATATATATTCTTTAAAATATACAATTATTTGTTTGAAATGTATACTAAAGGAATTTATCATCTTTTTTCTATGCTTATTCCAATGTATCTCATATATGATTTTGTTTGTAATATTGTAATCCCATTGTGGTCTCATGATGCACTTTTTAACGCTAAAAATACATTTATAAGAAAAATAACATTCAGACAAGGTCAACACATCACCAGAATATCAATGCTTATGAAGTAGTTGTACTTGATGTAAACACAGCAATAAGATGGGCCAAGTAAGTTAATAGCAATTGTAGGGAGAAAGGAGAAACTAACTGACAGGTTCTGCAGTAGCAGGCCAGCTGCTGCAGTGAATAGGAATAAGAATAACCATTGCAGGTGTGAGACGTTAGTGTCTGCAGTTTAGGGTATTCTTAGAATGATGACAGACTCCATGAAAATCCAGTACTGAAGAGCTTCTGGAGTTACATAACATGGATGAAGAAGGATAGCAGTTTGTTAATGACTTCATTCACAGTTAGAATATTCTGTTCAAGAAGTAAACTTATGTTGATTTGGAATCCCAAGACATTTGTGCTTATTTTGCTATTGTCTGTGTGCTTCTACCATTAAATCTGTTGGAATTAAAGAACAGGCATTATTTTTTGACCAACCAGCCCTCTTACCACAAATGAGAAGGAATGAGACTATGTTGAGAAGTAGATCTGAAATCCTGAGACATTTCAGTTCATTTTGGTATGCTCTGTCTGCTTTTACTATTCCCTTGGACAAATAGACATTAGGTTTTAGTTGACTATCATAGAGGTTTAAAATAAAATCTATAAATACTTGCAAATAAACTTAAATCTGGAACCTGAATGTCAAGGTTAGCCATACTACTGGAATAATTCTTTGATGGTGTGGTAGACTACTACAGTTATGTCAGCCATCAGCTAAAGAGAAGAAAAATCTGCCACATAAAGCCTTGGGACCTTCTGCCAATATTTTGTCTTAATGAGCCAAGACATATAAATCTTTAAGCCAAAGGTGAAGCTGGTCAAGTACATTCCACACCATACTCCATTTTAACCCTATACTAAAGCTGCCATGCAAACAAATCAATGTATCCGCTGCATCTGAGAATTTACAACAATTGTGGAAAGGGTAATAAAATGCAAATCTTCATTCACAAAATGAAACCAAAATATAATTTGCAATTACATTTTTTATCTTTTTTTGTTAAATTGCTTGTGACTAAGCCATCTCACTTGTCCTATTTTAGCATGCATGAGGACTTGGCTTAACAGCCTAGCAGGAAGAAAAATAAGACTTATCAAATTGGAAATGAACTTTAAAATCAATAGCCAGCAAACTAGAGATGGTTTCTCAATAAAATCACAGTGGAGAAGGCAACAGAAAACTACTCTCCTAAAAACAATCATGTTAATTCACAATTAAAAAATATCAAATAGTGGAACAAAGTAGTCAAATTTCTTGAAACTGACTCCTTGTCCATTAATGCATGACAGAAGTTGCTGTGTCTATCATTTAGTAAATGTCTACAACAATCACATTTGAGATGTTTTGGTCATGGCATGCTAGAACACTGCACCAACTCAGAAAAGTAGAAAATGTAAAACAGGAAATGAAAAGGATGAATATTAACATTCTTGTATTTGATAAGAAATGATCAATGTATCATGTATGCTAAAGGAGAGAAAAATCAAAGAGGAGTCCAATATTAGATAAAGAGAAGTATATGCTGGGATATTGCCAACTGTCAGACAGAGTTCTTCTGGAGAGAGAGAAAGGGAAGTCATCCAATATAGTGCTAGAGAAGAAATAGATAAGTTTCAAAACGCATGAGAAAAGGGTAAATCTCAGAGCAAGTCACAAAAAAAAAAAAAAAAATATATAAGATAAAAAATAAAAATAAAAACAAAAATAAAAAAATAAAAATAAATAATTGATTGAAATTGGGTTAATTTATTTTTCTTATTTTATTGTCATTTTTTTATTTATTTATTTCTTTTTCAGTTTTTGATTTTTAAGTAACGTAGTAAAAATTTGTTTTCATGTCTGCATTTTGAGATGTGCTCGGATCATTTATTTAATAATTTATTTTGGTCTGAGAAGGTAATGATAGCTATTTTTTCCCCAAGCAAAGTTTGCAAGTTTTGGATTGGTTGTGGTAGGCTGATGATCTTTTCCTTATTTTCCAAGATATTTTTGGTGTGATGTGTGTTTCGAAAACCAAAAACAGTAAATAAAAATATACAGTATAATAAATAAATAATAAAAAAACAAGTAAAATAAATTAATCCAAATAAATAAATGAACAAACTAACAAACCGATCCTGATATATTAACGGTTAAAAAAGCAAGTAAAGATAATCAATCTAAATAAATAAATGAAGTAATAAACAAATTGAAAACTGCTCCCATCAAAATAATAGTTAGAATAAACTAAAGCAATCAAACCCAAAATTAAATAAATAGCTTTAATTATCTTCCCAAACCAAAACAAAACTATTAAATAAGTGATATAAACAAATTTTTACTACGTTAATAAAACACTGATTAAAATAAATAAATAAATATAAAAGATAAGAAATAAAAATAAAAAATAAAAATAAAAAGTAAAAATAAATAAAAACAAGCAGAATAATTTAACCCAAATAAATAAATAAACAAATAAATGACTTCTGGCAAAATAACCGCCAAAATAGACTACACACAATGCATCAATGACGCGTATATATAAATAGCCAAGAAAAAAACAACACTTGTGGCCTGACGATTGCGTCTAGCATGAAACAGCCTGTTGCCCTTAAGTGTTGACTTCAATGATCACTTTTATATTTACACATCCTCTATCTCTGTTATTGAGCACTATATCCCATAAATATAGCACACCTCAAGAGTATATTTCTTTATATATATATATATATATATATATATATATGTATGTATGTATGTATTCAGATACAACTAGAAATATATCTGTCTATATTTATGAGATGAGGTATTGTAATTATTTATACTCTTTATATTGTTTGGATTGTTGTCCTCATTTTTATTGCCATATTCATGACGTCTTAGCCATTGTATGCTCCAACCTTTCTCTGTTGATATATGTTGGAGTTATGAACCGAACCCTTTATTTCCACACCAGTAGACTAAATAAAGAGTTCAGTTTGAAATTACAACATATATTACCTGAAGATTGTCAGAGTGTACAATAGCTGAAATGTTGTGAATATGGCAATAAAGATGATAACCATAGTTTGAACGATCCAAATAGTATAAATAACTACAAGTATGTCCATAAAAAGACATTATGAATGAAGACAAAAGGAAAACTTATCTTAGCAACTGCTTTGTTCTCTGATGAACTTTATCAAGGCAAATGTAAAACTAACAATATTTTTACTTCTGCATATAAATACTTGTTGCAAACTAAAATTCCTACATTTCCCTTGATAAATTCCATCAGCATAAGAAATGTGTCAGCTAAGGTAAGTTTTCCTTTTGGCTTTATTCATTTTTATAATTGTATATATACACATATTCTTCACATGATATCAATTATTCTCCAAGTAAAAAGAATTTTTTTTCCAGATAAAGACATTTGATGGCTTTTAATATTTTCAAGAGGGAGCATTTCAGCCAAACTGCAACAGGTTTAAAAGCAAATACACTAATATCAATCTTCCTAATGGATCTGCTTAGCAGAAATTCACCAATACCAAACTTGCTTTTAAATGAATTTATTCACGATAACTGCATTTACATAATAATTTACATTTTGCAATTCTACATTATTCTGTGAAAAATCAATATATTTTCATTCAAGTTTTTGCTTCAATCACATATCAAATTAATATTTCTTAAAAATAACAATTAAAATCATTACTTAATCATTATAAAATAAGTAACCTGCAAAAAATTAAATGCAATGTCAATCGCTATAAACTGTATTCCTGATTACTCTTTTCTCTTTCTGTTCATCATTTATGTTTTCTTCCACGCTCTGTAACCCTTTGTGTCTTAGTAGCTTTGCTACCTTACTTGGGGTGATACCGAATACTTAAATATATTTCCAACAAGGTTAATGTTTAAACTAGTCAGAGTTCAAATATAAAAATCTGTTTTACTTTGGCTTATTGAAAATTAACTTTTTAATCCCCATTTTTCAATTAAGATTTAAAAAAAAAAAAAGATCTATTTATCTTTATTTTGGGGCTTGGAACTAAACTACCCATTTTTATTTCAATTCAATTTTAAAGAAATCTTGCTTGTTTATTTTTCAATCAATGTTAAAAATTAGTAAAAAGCCTTACAGAAACATTATAATAATTTGCCTTCAAAAAAAACCTTAAGGTGGCCTTAACAAAAAAAAAAGTGGAAGTTGCAAAAAACAAGTGGAGATACGATGTGGTTGAGATTAGTGAAAAACTTTTTATTTCCAAGACCTACAAGCTGTGAGCCTTTGCTCATTCTGGGGTATTGTATATCAGTCATGGGAGACTGAGAGTTTGTTCAGGGTATAACACAAGGTAGTAGTCAAGATAGGAGAAAATTAACATGTATATGTAGTCAAGTGACATTGACATATAGACAAATATTCCACACTACACTGATAATTTGTGGAATATTTGAAGGCAAATTATTATATAATAGCTGCATCAACATGTAAAAGAAGGCTAAAAATAATGGAAGCATTGTTAATAAAAAAGAAAAAGCTAAGACTCAATGGCATCAACTATGAACGTGGCCACAATGTGCTGACCATGTTTGAAAAAATTATACAAACATGAAAAAAATCAAATAAAAACTAAATCACAATACCTTGTCTAGTCATATTTAATTAAACTTGTATACATATATATTGAGAGAGAGAATGTATGTGTGTACATAGTAATCAACACTGCATGGTCACTGTTGCTGATAGAAGTTTTCCAATTATATGCAATCTTCACTGCACACACTCATATATTCTCTCTCTCAATCTATATATTGAAGATGATTGGGCACTTCGGGGTGGTGTAATGGTTAGCAAGCTTGTCTTGCTAGAACAATTACGACTGAGTAGTGAGTTTGATCCTCACTGGGTGCCCCATACTTTCAGCCTTGTGCCACATCTAAGCTATGCTTGGAAAATCACTATATATTGAAGATGATCTTGGATAAGATCAAAAGTACTTGGGTTAACAAAAACTACAGCACCTTCCTTGAGGATTTTCATCTTAACATCAAGAAATTATTTAGACAAATGGAAAGGATCAGTATAAAAATAAGTAGTCATGAGATGATTATTTCTCAATGAAACATGTTTGAATGAAGATATGCTGCCTAAATATACATGGAATCTTCTGGTGATATAAAAAAACATTACCCACAAAAATGTATATATCAGTATATGTATTGTATTTTGTATATGTATAGAAGCTGAGAGAGGTATATGCATGCATCTACAAGTGAATATTGATAAGTTCTCGGCCTGACCAAATTCCCAAAATTTTACCAAATATTACAAAGAGTTCAGGTGGCACTTTGATGTGGTGTAATGATTACAAATGCTCCTCTTGCCAGAATAATTATAACTGAATAGGAAATTTGATCACTGGTAGGTGCCCCATACTTTTGGCCTTTTACCACATCTAATTTACACTAAGAATACCACTCATATAGGTGGTTGAAGTAGACAGGTCTTCACATTTCAGCCTCTTGAGTTTTCCCAGAAGTAAAGCAACTAATTTGACATCAGGAGAAACTCACAAAGATTAATAGAATTCTATAGTTGTTCTATTTAACAGTATATGTTTATATCTATCTATCTATCTATCTATCTATCTATATATATATATATATATATATATATATATATATATATATATATATATATATATATATATATATATATATATATATATATATATAGTGTGTGTGTGTGTGTGTGTGTGTGTGTGTGTGTGTGTGTGTGTGTGAGCAACAGCTGTGGCAGTTTTCTTTCACCTATAGACTAAATTGCCTGTTTAGGCGCACCTGGCATCTTGATGAATTGATGTTCGGCTGTACAGGTCTATGGGTGAAAGAAAACTTCTACATTGTCGATGTGGTCCTGGTTTAATTAAAGTCAATGGATATCCATTTAAAATCTTGGAGATCCAGATATTGTGCTTTAAACTCCAAGAACCACTTCTTTTATTTGGCAAAGATAGATTCTCAGAAGGAGATATTAGAGTTAAAGTTAAATCTTATGGTCATGTTGGCCAGATCTATGTTATCTGCCTAGCCATTTCTAAATCTCTGGTAGGTTACTTCCAGAAATATGTTGATGAAGCTTAAAAAAGGGCTGAAGGACATACTTGTTCAATATGATATCATATTATATATATATATATATATATATATATATATATATATATAAAAAAGTGAAAAATTTATATATTAATGGTGTATTAATAAATATACATATTAATTTTGATTTTTTTTTTTTAAATCAAAAGTAATAATTCATGTCTGATGAGCTGATAGAACAACAAAACTTTAAGTTGCACTTCAAACATAAGTATATGTATATTTATTAATATATACTACTTAGCACTGTATAACCACATTGAGCACTGTTTAGTTTATTACACCTTATATTAAATAGAGTAAATATTTATTCACTCACCTGTGTAGGCATGCTAACACATGTATATATGTTTGCTAATATCTAGTTATTTGATTTATCTACATTAATGAATATATATATATATATATATATATATATATATATATATATATGTTGTTGCTTTTATGCTAATTTTTGTTTTTTCCTGGTGGATGTTTTTTCTCCAATAAACTCTCATTTGGGCCAACTCTCATTAGCCAGATGTACTCTGAAGATCTGTTCGGCAAAACCAAGGTAGGTAGGTTCTGGTTCACTAGGTTTTTTAGTCTTTGCTCTACTTAGTATATTGAGCACTTTTACGGTTTAACTTAAATTACTCTGTTGGTGTTTTTTCTTTTCGCTAGTCATTGCAGTGCTAATTGATTATTTTCACCTGTCATGGATGTTTTTAGTCTTTCCTTTTTTTATTGAATTTTTTTTCCCTTGATATTGGTTTGTTCAATATTTCTTTTATTTACAAATTGTATTAGTTGGGTTTTTTCACACTGCCTGAGTATAGGTATTAAAATAATATAAAAAAATATCATAATTATAGCTTTATTTAATACTATTGAGCACTTTTTAAGTTCCATATATAATGAGGCAAATGCACATTCCTTATTCTTTTAAAAACCTCTGGCTACCAAATAAACACCAATATCACTATTAAAAAAGATTAAATCTTTTATCACTAATATGAGATGGAAGGTGCATTTTTTCTAACAAATAATTCCTAGGATATGCAAGAATGTTATGGCTTTAAAACTACCCCCATATTAAAGAATTAGATGCTTTTGCATCCGATTTAATCAGATTCATTAAGTCTATAAGATATGGAAATATTAATAACTAGCAGTAAAGCCTGGCGTTGCCCAGGGATGTAACAGTAAGAGATAGATCAAGTATCGACCATCATAAAGACGGAAAAATAAAATTGACAAAGATTATTGTTTAAGGTTGACGGACATGCATGTCTTAATTAGTTTTTTTTTTTTTATGAATTGGTCAAACCCAAACTCAAACAAAAACCTTGTTTTCAATCGTTATGAGTTTACCGATTGAATAGAATTTTATTATAAACAATTGTCTTGTAAATGGAATTTTTAAAGCATTCTGGATGTAAAAATAAAGAAAAAAGTGTGCAAGACAATAAGAAACACTACCTGCCAAAAAAAAGTGAAGTTTTGTTGAAATCGGTTGAAAAATGTCAGAAATCTGATCCCATATATAAATGAACACACACACACACACACACACACACACACACACACACACAACCTGGGTTTTATAATAAGTATAACTCGATATGAGTTGTCCCCCTTTCATTCTGGCGACAGTGATGCTTCTTAATCATGTTTTCAAATTGATTTCATGCAAAAACAATTGTGTTTTTCCAAATTTTCGTGCTGTCAGAACCACTGCAAGGTAATTTTACATAGTCCTGTGAAGTTTTGTTGAAATTGGTTGAAAAATGTAGGAAATCCGATCCAATATATGAATGAAAAGACACACACACACACACACACACACAACCTGGGTTTTATAAGTATGATGCAATGCAACAGCAAATTAAGAGTGACCTTAAAGACATCGAGGGTACCAACAAAATATTTGTTAAGGCAGATAATTCTGATAACTTACATGAGTCCTAATAAATACAAATAAATGTTACATAAAGAGGTAATCAAACATTATAAAAAGTCTACACCTAATTTAGAAACTGATATTAATAAAGAAGCCAGTGTACTAGCTAGTAAATTGAAAATAGAAAACAGAATAGAAAAATTTAATATTAAAAATTGTTTCATTACTCTAAAAGATCATAAAAGTGATTTTCTTAGTAATCCAATTGATTAATCCCACTAAAACATAAATGGGGAAAATTAGTAAGATTATTTTACAAGATATTTGTGTTACACTTAGAATTGCTTTAAACATAAAGTAATTGTGTAATATTAATGTTTGTATTAAGTGGTTTAAGGATTACAACAAAAATAATAAATGCTCTTTTATAAAATATGACATTAAAGAGTTTTACCTATCAATTATGGGAAAAACTATAATGAGGCATTAAATTTAGCCAGAGAATACATGTCAATACTGGAGTATAAAATTAAAGTTATTATGCATTACCAAAAATCATTATTGTACCATGACGAGGACTTATGGATTAAATAGGGCACTAGTGGTAATTTTGACAACCCAATGGGATCATATGATGAGGCTGAGTTATGTGAGTTAATAGGGTGTTTGCTGTTGCATAACCTGAACAACATTATTGACCTCAGTAACCATCATCTTTACCGTGTGGACAGATTAATTATTATGGATAATTGTACCCCTAGAAAAAGTTGTTGTTATTAGGAAGAAGTTACATTGGTTGTTTAATAAGTTGGGATTTAAATTGGATATCCAAATCAATTTAAAAATTACTGATTATTTGGATATTACACTGACCTTGTGCAATGGCAGCATATCTCCATTTATGAAAAACAATCAATACCTATTGTTATGAATAAGCAAGAGTGGTCTCCCCTTCTTTTGTTACTCTCCTCTTTGAGAGAGCTATTTCTGTTTACGAAAGACTATAAAAGGACACTATACGCGAACTTTGTATTCTCAGTTGAATAAAGATTTCTTAAAGCCTACACCTACATACTTTTGTCATTATACCCATGTTATATTAATGTAAGTTCTAATCACCCAAGACAAATTTTTAAACATATCCCTAATGGCATTATGTTTAGATTATTCACCAATTCTTCTAATATCAACATCTTTAACCAAGGCAAACATTACGAGATGGTGTTAAAAAATAGTGGCTATAAAAACAAACTTGTCTATAAAAAAATGTATGAAACTTCTAAAGTACGTAATAGGGGAAAAAATAGGGCTTGGAAAATCTTATAGTTCATGCCACCATATAATTACAGTGTAATTATACTCCATTTGTTCTCATTTATATATATATATATATATATATATATATATATATATATATATATATATATAGTAAGAATAAAAGCTAAAGCTTAAAATAAGTTAAAAGATTAAAATATAAAATAAACTGAGGGCTCAATGCTAAAATTAACAGAACTTAAATATAATATGAAAATATCTGCTACTCAGAGTTTCATGCAATAACAATTATCAGGTAGATATAAAATGAAGCCAATGGCTATGATCTAAAATATATAATCCAGGGGTGGCTGTTATATGTTTTTAATTAAATAAAATTTGAAGCATAGAAATAAATACAATATGAGAACCAGTAATAAGGAGTGCCAGAGAAAAGCAATGATAACAACAAAGTTGCAATATGAGCTCTGGTAAAAACATGTAATGGTAACAGCAAAATTGCAATAGGAGCACTGGTAAAAAATGTTTGCTGAAGACATTAGGTTTATAATACCCAGAAATTCATATCCCAATGTCCTCAAGGACACATGGCACAGTGGATAAAGGCGTTGGTTAGATCCAGTGACAGGACCCAAAGAGTGTGAGTTCAATAACCAGTTAAAGGCAATGGAGAACTTTCAGAGGGAAAATTAGCAGGAGATAACAGATAACTGACATCCATCAAGCATGGCACGTGAAACTAGAACAGTCTACCCCAGTGAGCGAAATAAAGGGTTCAGTTCGAAATTCCAACCACCTGAAGAAGACTGGAGTGTACAACGGCCGAAACGTTGAATGATGAGGACAATAGTCTGAATAATGTAAATAACCATGTTATAATATCACTAAAACAATAACCATTTTGTTTCAACACTTCTGGTGTCTTCTCAAGTGATGGTGCTGAATGTAGAATAATTTATATATATATATATTATATATATATATATATATATATATATATATATCATAATTTATATATATCAAATATATATATATATGAATGACTCGGTAGTTTCCTAGTTGATTGGTTAAGACATCCAATTAATCAAGTGGACAGTAGATATTTTATTTGAACCATAGTTTTATGAGAACTAACAAAAAACAAGACCTAAGGATTTTCCAAGGATCCACCTCTTGTCCAGAATCACAAATAAAGAAATAAAAAAAAGAAAAAGAAAAAGAAAATCTTTCAAGATTAAGTAACCTTCAACCAGAAAGTCAAGAATTTTGATCTTGGACTTATATAATATAGATAACAGGCAGTTGAGTAAGAAGTGATGTAGAATCTGAGGGAGATTCAAGTTCTCACAGGCCAAAGGAATGATCTGGTCTGTTAGTTTGTCATAAGAGCAAACAGAAGAAGCATCAAAAGATGTCCTAAGTGTCATCTAACTACACCTAGACAGTGCCAGATGAACAGATCTATGAATAAAGAACCCTGTTTACTGAAAAGAAAAGATTTTTGTCTTTGAATAAAGAACCCTTTTACTGGAAATCTATTTGTCTATTTCTATCTATTTATCTATCTATCTATCTATCTATCTATCTCTCTCTCTCTATATATATATATAAATTTTTGGCAAATAAATATTCACCAAAAGAACAGAAAAATTAAAAGAGTGATCAATACTATTTTCATAGAACAAAAATGAAGGGCAAATTAATATTTAAAATATCAGAAACACTAATTTTTTTGCAACCATGTTTTTTGCTAAAATGACTTCATCAGTTAACAAGTCATTGCTTCTTTTCAAAACCTACCCATAAATATACTTGTACTGGTAGTAGGAGGATAAGGAGGTGGAAAAGAATCACATTCATTAACCCCTTACATCTTTGTGGTCTTATTGTTCTGTTTTAAAGGAAATGATTAAAAAAGGCATGTATCATGTATGGCCCTTGACTGATGTAATATGTGAAATTTGAAGATAACTGATATAATTTAATTTTTTTTAGAGAATTCATTTTTAATTGTTTTACCTAAGGTATATGACACCACTGTTAAAACATCTAACCAAATAAAAATGAACCAAATTCATTTTTCATCATGATCATCCAAAATTAGTCGCGCAATTACAAATCAAAATCAGTCAAACTGGAAGCTAATTTCTGGTTCTAAATAATTTTTTTATCATTCTTAATCATTTCACCCCAAACAAGGCAATAATGCCACTAAGATGCAAAGGGTTACTGGGAGTGGAAGAGAATGAGAAGACTTTAGTTGGAGAAAGGGCAATAAAAGAACAGGATCCAGGAAGACAGAAGATGATGTTTCATGTGGCATTTAAATTTTTGAAGACTGTAGGTGGTAGGGAAGTAAGAAATCAAAAGATAATTTCACAGGTGAGAAGTGCAAGAAAAAGAAACGATTAGAATAGAACATACGGTTGCATCTTGCTATTTCATCAGTAAAGCAGTGAGACCTAATTGTCAATCATGCTTAAATTCATGCAGTTGAGCCACCAAGGAGGAAATCACTTGAGAACAATTTCTATGAAAATATTTTTAAGAAAAGATAGTGGGAAGTATTGTCACATCAGCAAGAAAGTGACTGAAGTTGAGATGCCATGTTCAGATCAATTACATTAAGACCTTTTCTTAAATTTTGCCATAAATCTGAAGATATACAGTCGGTCCAAATGACTAGATGTGGTAGCAATATTCAATGCACTAATGATATGGTAAATTTATAAATCTGCAAGAGGGATTTTGACAAGAAAAATTGTCTGGCATGACAGAGTGAACCAACTTTCCTAGCAGTGGACCTAGCAATTGATTCAATTGTCAGTGGAAAACAATTTAACTGAAAATTTTATTCAATTCCTTTTATACAGCTAATTGCTACAAACATCAAATGCCTCAGTTTTATGAAGCATCTAAAGTCATTATTTTAAATTATGTTTATTGCTAATTGGAAGATTATCATCAAAACGAATTAAAAAGCAAACAAAGAAATATATAAAACTTTGGAAATATATTTACTAATTAAAATCATTTGTACTGTTTTTTAAAAATGTTGTCTATTTATAAATAAAATATTACTGAAAGAAATTTAAAAATCAAAAGAAATAAACAACATTCAGGAAGAATAAGATTAAGTACTTAAATAGCCAATTATAAAGAAACATTTACTCAGAATTTTTTCAATACTATTATTGTTAAAGTGAAATATCATCTTAGTGAAAAATTAATTAATTTCACTACGCATCAATTTGTGACAAATCAATATATATATTTTTCATTTTAAATCTGCATTTCTCTTTTATATGAAATGGTACTTATGATTTGAAAGCAGTTAAGCACTCTTGAGTTATATTACTGTTTTAGAGATACAAAGACCAATTATCTTTCTTTGATTGAAATGAAGTCACAAGGTCACAAGGACAGTGAGTGATGTCAGTTCATAGATAGACAAAATCCAGTTTTTAGTTAGCACTCCTTGAGTCTAGATGTGCTTGCTCACAGGAGTTGCTAAGTAAGCTGGAAAGAAAACAGACATGGCAAGTCCACAGTATTAGTGCATACAGATAAAACCACGTGTTCTCACTAGGTATATAGGAAACATTGATGACCTGCTTGTTTTTTCCATCAAGATATATTACAAGTATGACCCTTCCACTTTTCATCTCCTTAATACTGCTTGTTCTATGCATATGTTATAGTTTCTCTGTGTGGGACAAATTTGTATGTATTTGGATAAAAATCTTTTTGAAAACAATTCATGTTTATCATTACTTTCTTTCGTATAGTCTCCATGTATCAAGGTGTTACTATACCATGGACATAATAATGCCTATAATGGGGTAATGTAAACTACAATTTTTCTCCCCAGAATCTATCTTACTTATCTCTAATTCTATCATTCATCCATACTTAAAGTATTGTTCTACATAAGGTTCAGTGCCCCTGCTATTTACCTTGAGCTCCTTGATGAGATCCAAAGAAGAATCAACAATATTATTGGTCCTGATCTGGTAGCTCTGCTCTAGTCACTTTCTAACTACCATAAAGTTGCCTCTCTGTGTCTTTTCTATAAATACTTTCATGGCAATTGCTCTGATGAACTTTTCCCTATGGTACCTAAAGTTTTTTAATTTAAGCAAAGTACTAGACTGGCATAAGGGATCTGATCAATTTAAAGTTGAGCTGGCTAGATGTAACCATATATTCTATGCTAACAATTTCTTCTCTCGCACTTCTCACTTGTGGAACTCCTTTCTGGTTCCATGCATTCCATCCAACTTTAATCTGCAAAAATTTAAATGCAATGTCAGTTGCTATCCACTGTTCTCCTGATTACTCTTTCCTCTTTCTGCTCATCATTAATGTTTCTGTTTCTAATTCTTCCACAGCCTGTAACCCCTTCTGTCTTAGTGGCTTTACTGCCTTTCTTGGGGTGATACTGATTAAAAATAAATTCCTTTCTTGCAAAGCACTTCCTTTACTGTTGAAGCATGATTTCTGAGGGAAGGAAGTAAACACTTAAATTGAAAATTAAAAAAAATATAATAAGAGACTTTCTGGGTTGAAAAGATAACCTTTTGTAAATTATTACACAAAAGATTATTAGCAAGAACCTTGTACAATTCAATGGTGGATATTTGCAACAAATCACAGCAAATATTTTTATTTGCATAGTTATGGCAATTTATAAACTGTTTCTATTAAAACAATTTTTCACAAAAATAAGTTTCTCAAGTAACTGTTATTGCTCTTTCCGGTATTGTTGGAGGTTTCCTTCCTTGACTTTTGTTTGTGGTAGTGCAGAATATCAAGATCTTGATTATACCATTATTTTCTCTTTGAGTTACATGCAGTTGCTATATATTTATATATAGTTCTTTGTTTTTTATTCTGTAGCTCCACTTCACAAGGTCTGAAGAAGAATGGTATCACCAAGATCCACATTGGCTTCACCTGGTTAATTATGTAATCATTCTCTATTTGAGTCTCATATGTTAGCCATTTTAGTTTTTGCTGCTGTTGAAAGTTCTCAAGTGATGTGGTTTCTGTTATTTGGTACAGTTCTTTGTGATTCTCTAATGCCTGCCCTCTTTTGTTTCAGTTTTCCTTAAAATTTTCTTGTTGCTCACATGTTCAGTTTCTGGTATTCTCAGCATCCTTCTGTAGAGCTACATGTTTGTTACCTCCAGCTACTTCTTCACCTGTAAGGAAATTGTCCAATATTCAAGGCCATATTGGAAATTAGATATTAGATGGCAATTTAGTATTCTTTTCTTTGTTTCTAATGGAATTTCCTGTTTTTTAGCTTTTGTAAGGCATTTTTTGCTATCCTGAGGTGTTTTCAAATTTTGGAATTACATTTTCTGGACTTTGTTAATGAAATATTTCTATCTCTTCATACTTTGCAAAGTATGGAAGACATTGCTGAGTTAATTCCCCTTTACAAAATAGCAGTTTGGAAAAGGTGGCACTGCTAAGTTATTTTCCTGGAATAGTTATAAGATTATTATTGGTCAATCATTGAGCTAGCCTCAGGTTGCGATGGCTAAATTGTCGCCATTTTATATTTTTAATTTTGTGCATGTGCATTGTTTGATTTTGGTTTTGTCAACTGCACGATATAGTAGTATTTTCATCCTCTGTTAAAATGCTTCCTAGGTATTTAATTTTTAAACTTGCTTGATTTTAGCATCCCCAGTTTGTAATTCAGATATTGGCCCCTTCTTTTTGCTGACAACAATATACAGGGTGTGATATTTGCTTTTTGATTTTGTCAACTGCACAGGATAGTAGAGTCAGTTGGATACCATATGGGAGAAAAAGACCACCATGACAGAATTCATACTGCTAGAGTTTAGGCGTCAACTTGAGAACAGTGCAGAGGATTCAGAAAGAGTTGGATGAGTCTAATGGTGATTATGAAGGTATAACAGTTTGGAAAACTCACACTGATAGTTCTGATAAGAAAAGAATTCACAAATTTGTTGATGAGTGTCTCAAACTCAACACAGATGCCTACATCAAGTGCCTTGAGGAGATAGGGCTGCCCTGGGTCAAAAGGGTGGCTACTGGAAGACACCATGTATGGTATCAGGACTTTGCACCATGCCACGCAAGCAAGAGAGTCCGGTCATGGCTCACAGAAAATTTCTTTGACCACAACTGGCCACCTAACTCTCTAGACTGCAACCTCCTTGATTATTATGTGTGGGGCACAATTGAGTGAAAGACCAACAAAACTCCTTGTACCACCAAAGATGAACTGAAGGCAAGGATTATAGCAGCATCCAACAACTTAATCAAGGAAATCATCCATAAGGGATGCACGAGATTTGTCTGGAGGTTGTGGTTGAAACCAATGGTGATTTTATTGAATAAATTTACTCATTAGTATTTGAAGATTTTTGCTAAATATGTCTGTTAAAATGACATATCAGAGTTATTTTGATTTTTGTGTAATTTAGATGACAATTTATCCATCGCACCCTCTAAATATATATATATATATATATATATATATATATATATATATATATATATATATATGTGTGTGTGTGTATATATATATATATATATATATAAGCCACCCAGAGAGAGAGAGAGAAAAAATCTTGGCATAAAGTTGATCAAAGTAAAAAAAGATAAATCCAGTAGAAGTTTAACAGTGGTAGCAGAGCGTATTCACATCACGGCTTTAAAATTGAAACCGTTACGTTTTGACAGCACAGCAAAAACATTCCAAAGTATGAAGAGAGAAACATTCCATTAACAGAGGCCAGAAAATGCAACCCCCAAATTCAAAAATGAATAGGGATAACAAAAAATACCTTACATAAGCTAAGAAGGTGGAAGGTGGAGATTGAGAAGGGGAGAAGTCACAGAATCAGCAAAAGATAAGTTGGAAATTGCAGTAGCCATATTGCTACCAGAAAATGACTGAACAATAAGTGATGCAACAAGTAAAAATGGAAGTTTGAAGGAAAAATGAAGGTTTAAAGACCTTAATTATATTTATGGAGAAAAACTGCTCATTCTATGTTGCTTCAGATTTCTAGACAGTTATAAACATGTGTATGGAAAATGGTAAGGGCTTTATTTTAGGTCTAAGGAAGAGAGGATCATTTTAAATTGTATATTTTATATAAAATTAATAATGCTGATATTTTTTCACCTGCTAACACTTTTCTGAAACAATGAATGAATGATAATTTTTTCCAGGAGAAAGAACAGTATAGCAGTATAGATCATAGTATAAAGGCTTTGTGATTTTGTCAATCTTATGCTTCCATAATTTAGGATTTGCTATAGCAAATCTAGTATTGCTGGCAAAATTAACCTGGCCGTTAGTCTCAAAAAGTACTTTCAATCGGTTGTAGACAGGGGCAGGAATTGGCTGGTTAACTTTAATGCCTCGAAATCAAAACTGCTCTCTATTACTCACCACAATCCAAACAATATAAATAGTGTAAATAATTACAATACCTCATCTCAAAAATATAGAGAGATCCTGAAGAAGGATGATGCATACAATATCTGAAATGTTGTGAATATGACAACAAAGATGAGGGAAACAGTCTAAACGATGTAAATATTATAAATAATTCCGATACTTCATCCCAGATATATATACAGATCCTGAAGTAGGCTGGAGAATATAATGGCTGAAACATTGTGAATATGGCCACAAGATGAGGACAACAGTCTAAAGAAAACAAAAACAAAACTGCTCTCTATTACTCATCACAGGCAACCATCCCTGACAACAGTCCAAACAATGTAAATAGTGTAAATAATTACAATACATCATCTCAGAAATATAGTCAAATGTCAATCTGTTATCTTCTTTATCTTCTTTTGTTTTACCGAGAGTTACTCATTTTATCATAAAATAGCACTTAATTCTATCATCTAGAAAAATGACATCATTTAAGAATGGCTCTTTAAATATAGTTGAAAATGTTATAACTTATTATTTACTGTAGACATTGAGGTCTGATGACCCTATTCCAGGATCAGGGTTGGGAAAAAATATTCTGAATATATCTTTCTACCAACCCTTTTAAACAAGTACCATCAAATAATGATGCAATCTTTTTAAATGAGAACACAAAGTTGAGATTTCATAAAACATTTTCCCTGCACCATTATCCTTTATTACTTAGACTCATTTATATTCATAATGACCTCTTATCCCAGGGTAGGAATAAATGACCTGTTTGTTCTACGAGTCGATGTTCATGGTTGTAAAACAAGAGATAAATTAAAACTCTAATCAAAACAGACAACTTGTTTTCATTATTTGCAATGTGAAGTAATTGGTGTCAATTTAAATGATAAAATGCTTTTATTTTATATGAATGTAACATACTTTTTAAAAACTTAAACACAAATGACTCACAATAAAGGATATTTTTGTATTTAAAAAGATCCTATTTAGAATGTTTTCTGAATTATAAAAATGGAATCAGTGTAAATGTAATGCTGACTGAATAAATGTCAATCCATTCAAGTTGTAGATTAAATTTGGCTTGTCTAAAGAGGGTCATGGATGGTGTAATCAAAGGGTTTGTCACTCATATTTGTGACTTGACAACATTGTAGCAAGTTGTAATAGAGAACAAATCACATGGAAAACTAAGTATATCTTATGAATCAAATGGTTAAGTAAGTAAACATCATACATGGTTATGCCCGTATATTAAAAAACGGTTCAGTTTGAAATTCCCTGAAAGTTATTTGTATTGACAGACACCTGAAAAAAGTTGACAGGTCCAATGACCAGATTATTGAGATAACAACAAAGATAAGGACATTAATCCAAATGTAAATAATATAAATAAGGATCACAAATATTCAGAAAAAATTTCAATTTTTCATCAAATTTTTTAGACAGAAAAAAATTAGAATTGTGAGAAAATTACAATTCAGCCATCTAAGTAGTAAAATATTGTGTCATCTAGTTAAGAATGCAGGGATAAAAGATCCTGAATTCATAAAGATTTTACAAGAACTTCCTTATTCATATGAAATATGCATCTAATACAAAAAGACTGGACCCTGGCACATTGTCGTGTTCTCATTAGATACATATTTTAATGAAAGCATTGCCATGGACATAAAAGAAATTAATGGGAAACTAATACTGTGTCTAATTGATCATGGTACAAGGTACAGTGTTGGAGTCAGATTTTCTAGTAAGGAAAGTTCTGATATTCATAGTGTTATATTCACATATTGGATAGCATATTTTGGCACTCCAGGATTTATCCTTACTGACAATGGCAGTGAATTCAATAACCAATTATTTAGGGACATGGCACAGAACTTGAATATTGCAGTACACACTACTCCTGCTGAAAGTCCATTGAGCAATGGTTTGAAAGAATGGCACAATGGGATACTGGGAGAGATGGTGAAGAAAACTCTTGAAGATACATGTTGTAGTTTTGATGCAAGCTGAGCTATATGTACCAAAAATATGCTTCACATTGTCCATAGTTATAGTCCTAACCAACTTGTTTTTGACAGGAATTCCAACTTTCCTTCCTTTTTAAATGATAAAATCCCTGCATTAGAAGGTATTTCTACTAATGAAGTTGTTGTAAATAATTTCAATGCTGTGCATGTTGCCAGGAGACATTTTATAACATGTGAGTTTTCAGAAAAACTAACATGTGCACTTTGTCACCAATTTCAAAAAAATATAGTGCAGTCATACAAAAAGGTGATACTGTATGTATAAAATATTTTTCAATTGAAAAAAAAGACAGATTTGTCACCAATTTCAAAAAAATATAGTGCAGTCATACAAAAAGCTGATACTGTATGTATGAAATATTTTTCAATTGAAAAAAAAGACAGATTTTGTAGATCCAACCCCAAATTCAATCAATTATTCTTTGGCTCTATATAATTCTACTTAAATACATTGAGGACTTTTGAAGATATTATGTGCAGTGTCATACAAATGTGGATGAACATTTAAAGTCTGTCCAACTTTATTGGCAGGGTTAAATAGAAGAAAGAAACAAATAGCAAGACAGATGAAGCTTAGCGGAAATATAAATATAATTTTCATGTTCAGTTCATGACTGACAATCGATTTACTCGAGTTTGTGACATGAAAATCAGAATAAGCGTCTTAAGTTGTCTGACTCACTTAGATAAAGGATTTTGCTATTAATTCCTGACTGATTTTTCTTCTTTTTATTGTTGCACTTATTTTATCACAACATTCACATTATTATATTCTATAGCGGAATAATGTTTGATCCATTCTCCTTACTTTAATGGTTGCAGATTGAAACAACCTGATAAAAAGTGACAATAAGTTTAAAGAAAAAATAATTATAAATAAATGATTAAAATCTCAAACAAAATCAGATTCAATTAAATCTGCTTTCATACAAGCTGACATTGTCCTGGGTATGACAATAAACTACATCAGGCAGCAAGGCCTCTGATCAGGAAGTTTTGAGGAGCATGGAACTACCTCTTAATTGCTGCTGTTCCCAGGTCCCCCCTAATCCGGGGTGGTAGTACTTGTTCAGGTCCCAGCTATGGGCAAATAGTAACCCTTGAACTGGGGTCAAAACAATTTTTCTTTCTATGTGCCATGTTCTTTCAGGGCGTAGGTGATCATGGCTCTCCACCTCCTTCTATCACTTTCAGCTTTCAACAAGTTCCTTCCCTCTGCCACCTCCTCCAGACCATGTTCTGTCATCCACTTGCTTAAGGCCACTAGGTATATCATGCATTGTTTTCCCTTGTCTCTCTTTCCCTCTATCTGCCCTGTGAGTATAAGATTCTCCAGGACTCCTTCCTCATTATGTGTCCCAGGAACTTCAGCTGCATCTTCCTGATGTTAAGTATAAGCCTCCTCCTTAATTGTATTCTCTCTAAGACGTCATCGTTGTTCATGCACTCAGTCCATGATATCCTCAGCATCCTTCTGTAGAACCCCATCTCTGTCACTTTGAGTCTCTTCTTCATCTTTGAGGAAATCATCCAACATTCACTACTGTAAATGTCAGGTAACAGCTCAGTATTCTTTTCTTTGTTAACAAAGAAATCCTCCTGTCTTGCAATACTCTGCCCAACTTTTGAAATGCGTCCTTGGCCATCCCAATATGTCTATGAGTTCTCAGTGTTGCATTTACCGTCCTCTGTCTGAACACTTCCCAGATATTTAAACTTCTGAGTCTGCTTGATTCTAGTGTTCCCGACCTGCAAATTGCATTTCAGGCTCATCCTTTTACTGATGACCATGCATTCAGTTTTCTTGTAGTTTATGCTTAAAGTATAAAAATACCAGCAATATAATTTTGAAAAAAAATTATTACCAGCAATTCATTTGACTCTCAACAAAAACATTCTTTACAAAAACACATCAATGAAACCTGATCTACAAACTGATTTCTTACACTGAATACATATTCTATTCCTACAAACCTATCTTAAAAATCTTGCTGGCATTAAATAACACACTGAGATTGATATGCCATTAAACAAAATAAACTAAACCAAAGCAAACAAACTGACATCTTCTTCTACATGCCATGTACCTTCAAGACGTAGACAATTATGGCTCTCCACAATTTCCTATCCTTTGTAACTCTTAGTAAATTTTGTCTTTTCACTATCTTTACTAATCCCGGTTATGCCAACCATTTACACAAAATTGTTAGGTAGGTTATTCTCTGTTTTTCTCTGTCTCTCTTGCCTTCATTTTGTCCTGTGAGTGTCAGATGTTTCAAACTCTCTTTCCACATTTTGTACCCTAAAAATTTCAACTATCTCTCTTTAAGTATGAGTCTGTTTTTTGTTACTATTTTCTCTAAAAATTTGCTGACATGTTCAGTCTATGATATTCTCAGCATCCTTCTGTAGAACCACATTTGTCTTGCCTCAAGTCTCTTCTTCATCTCCGAGGTGATTGTCCATCATTCACTGTCATATAGAATGACTGATATTACATATAAGTTAAATGTTTTTTCTTTGTATCAATCAGCACATCTTCAGAGAATAAAATCTGGACTAATCATAGGATTTTTCCTTAGGATATGGAGTCCTAAATACCTAAATGAAGAAGAGGAATATATTGAGAAAACATTCAAACTTCTCCACTACCCACACCATTTCATCCTCAATGATAAAAAAGTATTCTCAAAAATGACGCAAAAATTCATAATCTTGCTCTTCAACACCCTTTCATCTAAACTCACAAATGAATTAGCCATCCCAAACACAAGGACCATTACCACTGTCTCCAAGACAATCAGGGATATAATCAGGAAGAAAAATTAACCAATCACCATTTCAAATGCTGGACTTTATCAGATAAAGTGTCTAATATGCAAAAACATTTCCATGGGGAGACATCACATAATCTAAAAAACCGGATCTATGAACATAAGAGAGACTTGCATTTAGACAGACATTCTAATTCTCTCATCTTACATTGAAATGACATGGGACATAACTTTGATTTCACTAATGCTAGCCTAATTTAAAAAGAACAAGACCTTTTAAGGAGAAAATATTTTGAAAGTATAATTATACAATTACTACCAACTACAAATGCTAGTTTGAAACATTGCATCATATCACCGTCTTTCTATGGATTCATTTTTCATGAATCTAACTTATGTCTATCTAATAAATAAAATAATGAAAATTTACAAATCCTTTTCAAAATATACACATGATAAATGCTTTAATGATAAATCCAAACTAAAACATGATTATTACAATATGTTGATAGGTCTCACCAACCCACACAGAGGTGACAACAACAGACATTCACCACACTGACATAAACAAGGGTGACAGACATTCTTCACACACACACACACATATACCCTTACATGAATTAACATTACTGTCCAGCATACATCTAGACACTAATTATTTCTTTACATACATACTCTTACGCTATCATAAATTTTAATGGACAAAATGTTCCTCACACATATTTATATATTACCTATTGCTTTAATACATGTGACACATATCTGACCAATAAGAACTAACCAAAATCTTGACATACCAGTACTCTGTCTCTTTGCTTTTTCATTTCTATCTCAATCTCTGATGAAGCTCTAATAAAAGTGAAACCTATTAGATTAAAATACGTTTCCTACTTGTTCTTTATTTTATTTTATCATATATATATATATATATATATATATATATATATATATAATAACACACATACACATATATATGATAAAATATGGTTTTAAAGTATGCTATATTTATAGAGCAAAAGCTCTCAATAATCAAAATTTAACATGCAAAATCAAACAAGTACAAAATTGAAATATTGGGAAGTGTTTTGCACTAAAAATTCAAAAGTTGTGATAGCCAATAATGCATTCCAAAAGCTAACCAAAGTATTAAGAAATAGAAAAATTTTGTTAGAAACAAAGAAAAATACTGAAATGTTACATAATATCAATCCTCCTATATAACAGTGAGTGCTGGACAATCTCCTCAGATATGAAGAAGGGACTTGAAGCAAAAGAAATATAGTTCTACAGGAGGATGTTGAGGATACCAGGCACCAATCATGAGAGCAACAATGAAGTTTTAGAGAAAATGGAAACAAAAAGAAAACTTATATTTAACATCAGGGAGAGATAGTTGAAATTTCTGGGACACAAAATAAGGAAAGAGGGCTTGGAAAATTTGATACTCACAGGACAGATTGAGGGCAGGAGTGACATAGGAAAACAATGCATGAATTACTTTGTGAGCTTAGTAAATGGATGGTGGAACAAGGTTTGGGAGATACAACAAAAAGACAAAATTTATTAAGAGCTACAAAGGTCAGAAAATTGTGGAGAGCCATGATAAGCTAAATCCTGAGGGGACATGGCACATAGAAGAAGATCTACTTTTGGAAACCAACTTGGAGACAAAGTTGTTTCTGATTGGACTGCTTTTGAAACCTCAATGCTACTAAATTTTGAATTTCACATTTTCACTATTTGCAGGTTTTCAGGCTACATTTAAAATGAGCTTGGCTAAATTAGGCTACTGATGAGAAGAAAGTTAATTCAAAATTTAGTAGTGCTAAGCGTTCAAATGTAAACCAATCGGGCAATTCTGACTTGCTTGCAGTTCATCTGGTAAAAGAGGTTTCATACTATAGACAGTACAAAAGTGGAATCTTACAGCCAAATATATACACTTACATCTGACATTCTGATATGTTTATACAAAAATATCAGGTATATATATATATATATATATATATATATATATATATATATATATATTTTAAGACATTTTTATGTTTATACATTCTTTTTATAGATACAAATATTTAAGTAAATGCTCGGTTTATAATAAACAGTATTAAACAACATTTACTGGCCTGAATGTCTGAGAAATTTTCACAGAAAATATTCGTCCTCCAACAGGATTCGAACCTGTATCCTATACAGAACTGTCATTTAGCTTGACATGCCTTTAACTGATTTGATACACCATGAGCAGATATGAATGTACATGATAGATGCATAGAAAATTGAAGTTCAAATACAATAAATTTGACCTTGCTAACCGAACGCTCCTCTGTGACCAAATCGTTTCAAGGCACATCAAGCTAAATGATTTGGTTATGATAAGATACAGGTTCGAATCCTGTCGATAGATGAATATTTTCTGTGAAAATTTCTCAGACAGTCAGGCCGGTAAATGTTGTTTAATACTGTTTATTATAAACGGAGCATTTAAAATACTTGTATCTATAAAAAAAATGTTTCAACATAAAAATAAAAATAATTGTCGGACATTGTCCATTTTATTATATATATATATATATATATATATATATATATATATATATATTATATATATAGATATATATATATATATATATATATATATATATATATATATATATATTACAAGCATGGAGGCATTCGAGTTCATTACATTCATTTATGTGCTAATACCTTGTGAAATCCATCTCATCATCACTATAATCAAATATGTGCAGCTAAACTCACTATTGGTGCTAACAGATGATCTACTTGGCCTCATAAAAATGATGGCAGAGTCATATATATATATATATATATATATATATATATATATATATATATATATGAACTTTTTTAAAACAAATAGATTTAGATTCAACTAAAAACAACCAATCCCCAAATCACAATAACTATTGCTGCAGACCTCACATTCCAGAATTTGTGTGTGTATATATATATATATATATATATATATATATATATATATATATATATAGATTTTTTTCCAAGCATAGTTTAGATGTGGCACAAGGCCGAAATTAGGGAGCACCCAGTGAGGATCAAACTCACTACTCAGTCGTAATTGTTCTAGCGAGCAAAGCTTGCTAACCATTACACCGCCTCGAGCTTGAAAAATTGTTTTAAAAAGTTTTTATAAATTTCAAATGACAGTAGTATTATCAGGGAATATATATATATATATATATATAATTTATATATTCCATAATGAATATATATATATATATATATATATATAATTATTTATTTAAAATATGATTCCAAATCGCTACATAAGAGGTCTCATGTTTCAAAACAAGAGCCGAAAACTTCAAACAAATAGCCCAATCATCAGATTCATAGTAGGAATAATTAACTACAAACATGCATACAACATAACACACTTCATAATCCATAGCCTAAATTAGTAGTTTAAATACCTTACATATAAGATAACCCTTTATGAAGTCGTCAAAAAACAAATGTTACGAAAGTTTTTTCTTTTTTATATGCACAATTCCTTTCATAATAAAATAAAATAATACTCTATACCGCTACTTATTATAAACACCCTACACTCGCCTACCCAATTTATACAATTCACCATAGCTGTTACCATGGGGATTTTGATTTCAATTTTAAAACAAGTAAATTTCAGATATACGTTATTCCAACAAAAATTTTGCTTGAAGATGGAACGGAGCCCATTTTACTTTCAACTCAATTTAATTTAAAAGATTATATTGAAGTTTTCGGCTCTTGTTTTGAAACATGAGACCTCTTATGTAGCGATTTGGAATCATATTTTTAAATAAATAATTATATTTATGCTCTACTTTTGTATCGAGCACTATTTTTAAAAATAATAACTAAAATACTAAGGGACTTTGGATTATTTACCTAACCAGTTCCTTGCTATTTTCTATATATTTTCACATATTATATATATATATATATATATATATATATATATATATATATATATCCCTAATAATACTACTGTCATTTGAAATTTATAAAATCTTTTTTTAAAACAATTTTTCAAGGAAAAAGGTTTCTCAAATTAACTTACAATTATATCTATATACACTTATAATTCTTTATCTATATATACTTATAGTTAGGATTAATGTGAGTAAAAGTTTGTCTCTTAGCTGACTGATGTTACCTTCAGTATCCCAACTCCAGATTTTCATAGGCGGACATGTCCATGCACTCATCAGTGGGTATCGGCAATTTTACTGCTTATATTTTTTGATTTTTCTTTTTTATATGCATTTAACATTGGTTTAAGATTTTTTATTTTTTGTGTTTGTGTGTGCTTTTGGGCATATGCAGCCATGTGGCAATTTGCAAGGTTGTGCGTATATGTAGGATGTTGTGATCATTCGCCCCTTTCACCTTTTATTCATAGTTATTTATTTTATCTATATATAATCATAGTTATTTATGAGGGCTTCCATGCTATTATAAACTTCCCAAAGATCATAAATCATCCTACTGGATGTCTTTCAGCAATATATGAGGTGATACTGAAAAGTTCAGAGTCTGATGAAGGAGAAATTAAAAAAGAAACTTTCTAATTCTTGATCATTTGATCAGATTTGATGAAGTGGGCCAAGAACTATTCAGCACCTCCTCTTGTAGTAATAAAAACAAACAACAATGTTAATGGTGAGATCAACCATTTTCATACAGCAAATATTTGGCATTAATTGACCAAAGTGTTAGCATTACTTAGTTGGAATTAATAATGTCTTTGTCTTAAAACAGTTTTTCAAGAAAATATGCTTCTCAAGTCCACTAACTGTTATTGCTCTTTCTTGTACTTGTGAGAGTTTTCTTCCAAACTTTTGTTTAGAGTAGTGTCAAAAGTAAAAATCCTGATAATGTCAATATTTTCTCTTTGAGTTATATATGCTATCCATTTTAGTTGCTTTTGCTGTTGGATGTCGTCAAGTGATGTAGTTTTGTTATTTGGTTAAGTGCTTCATTTGTGATTGGGTAGCACTAATCTATGAAATCTGAAGTAGGATCATTTCATTTAAGACCTACAGGGTTCATGCACTTGAAGCCATAAGAATATCAATCAGATCAATTTACGGAGTCATAATGACCCATTTAGAATTTTGGACAATATTTTTAGTGATTCAATAACGAGATTATTAATATTCACCATTTAATTTCTGCAGCCTGTACAAGTGGAGATAGTTAAGAGTTCATTTGTCTTATCACCAGAATAATATAACTTTGTCACACAGCCAAATTTAGTGCTGTTATCTGATGTAATTCTCATATTGTCCTTAAAACCAGTTTCATCTTCAATTCTATTACTCTTGAAATTCTCTTCACTTTTCACTTCAATGTCCTTTCTCACCTTTAAATCTAAATTAAATGTACTGAATAAGAAACTTATGATACTAAATTGGAACCTCTGATTATTGATCTGCTAACATAATCACAAGGCATAACTCCAGTGTTTAGTCCCAAAGTCTCAAGTTTCAGAAGGTGACAAAACGAATGCTTTCTTCATAATAAAACCATTGTCCATTCAATTTAATACCATTATTCATCAATTCATTGACTGTTGCTTTAATTAATAACTCACATGAATGGTGAATTTATGAATATATCTTTGTGTTAGAACACCTGTTTATAAGACAGACAAATTATCACTGAGTGTTCTAGAATGTAGCCTTATCCAAGACTCGATATACAACAGATATGTTCAGATGAACTACATTCCTTACTTCCACCAGTTCTAACCTTTATGAATAAGACCGGCCATGCCACATACATTGTAGAGAACTACCCCCATTCCCTTTGTATTCTATTGTGATATATAAGTCTTGCTCAAACAGCTTATTCCCATCAATCATTACTTTGCGGAAATGACTCCCAAGAGGATGCTTCCCCAATCACTATAATCATGAATCCGTTCAAGTCTAGGGCTAATCTTCCCAACATATCCCCATAAACTGTGCTCTTACTCCTTACTCTGTATCCTTCTATCTTGAGTGGTTCATGTGTCTTGAACAAGGTGAACATGATTTTAAAACAAAAAAAAAACATATTATCATGTTAGAAATGGTGATAAAAATTACTTTTTACAAGTATTCATGTTAATGATTATTTTTCTCAGACTTGTATGGGATGGTTCAAGCAAGCAGATATTTATTTTATTAAACAGTGAAACTCATAACAACCAGCCTAGAATGAGAAGTCTTACTAAAGAAAGATTTGTGCCTATGACAGGAATCAAACCTTTTTTCTCAATCTAGACTGGCCGTTATTAACTTCACTGTTTAAGAAAATAATAATAATAGCAATGTCAAAGTACAAGGACCTTGAAATAGAAATCGCGAAAATGTGGCATATGGGAACATCAACAATCCCTGTTGTAGTTGGAGCCCTAGGACTGGTTGGAAAAGATTCCAGTAGACTAATTGAAGGGATACCTGGAAGTCCATGCCTCAAGGAGATACAGAAAATTGTTCTAACAAGTACAGCCCACACCTTACGAAGGGCTTTATCTATGTAATCTTTTTCTTTCTTTTTTTTTTTTTTTTTTTTTTTTTTTTTTTGTCAGTGGAAAGTGTCATGACGCCATTTCTAACCTTAGGTCCCTGGGCGGGACTCGGAAAGAAATGTGTAAACGCCAGAAATCAAAAAAAATAAAAATAATAATAATAATAATAATAAAAAAACGAGGATAGCAACTCAAATGTATGTACTCACTAAAAAATAACGTTTATAGTGATAAAAAATAATGTCAGATAAAAATCCATTGAAAAATGTGTGCGTGTGAGGCGCATGTTTGGACAATTTGAACAGTGCCTACAAAACTGAATGTAGTATGGATCTTTGCCACTACCCTTTGTGAGTTGTTCTGTAAACAACAAGCAAAATGCCTACTCTGAAGTTGTTGGGGTAAGTAGTAGGAACTATTTTTTATAATCAAAATACCTAATCTTTTGGGTATATATATATCTCTGTGTCTCTCTTTCTCTTTCTCTCTCTCTCTCTCTCTCTCCCTCTCTCTCTCTCTCTCTCTCACACACACAAAATTTATCTGTCCATTTAACTGAATTTGAAATCATTCAGACCAACCTGAATTAAAAAAAAAACAAAAAACATTTATTGATTGTAAAGATATACTTTGTATATTAACCCAATACAGTCCCCTGGTGAGTATACGGCCACACCTTCACCATAATAGATGCTGCTGCTGCTGCTGTAGCTTCTGTAGAAAGGGTAGAGTTTCTAACCTCAGCATGATTAATTCTGAATTCCGAGTTATACTTCTCCTAGACTGGTTTCCAACCAAAGCTAGAGAACCCAGTCCACTCTGCTTTATCCCTATGACATTAGAATATGACATACCAATCTTATAAATGCTGCAATAGGCAAATATCCAAAATAGATTTAATTATATTTATTGTTGAAATAGAAATAGAAGATCTTACTTGTTTGACACAAAGATTCAAACATCAATGTTTAACAACAGATACAACTTTGGGCATCCAATAAATCCAAGCTAGCTGAAAGTGTAATCTACCAGGCCCCCAAAAGATTACAACTTAATCACTCAGTGAAATGACCATCTTAACTTTCATTACAATATTTGTTCAAATGTGAAAATAAATATTTCACTAGTCTTGAGTCTTGAGTGAATCAGAAAGTGAGGAAGTGATCAAAGAATGTATAAGGGATTCTCTAAATATAATGCCATCCTCATGTATTTCCATGGAAACTACACCAATTACAGTAGAGGCTCAATGGCACCACAATGTCACAGACAGAATCGATCTGGCACATTTAGAAATCTACCATTTGTTGCTGCATTGAATATTGCTGCCACATCTGATCTTGGGCTCCTGTTTTATATATATATATATCTCGGGATTCTTGATAAAAATCCAAACAAGAATCTGTAATTTTATCAGTTTTGACCTGGCATCTCAGCCTCAGTCACTTTCCTAATGGTGTAAGCTAGCTTTCGTATGTCTTTTCTATAAATATTTTCATAGCAATTTTTCTAATCAGCTCTCCAATTTGTTTATTTTCTTGTAAATAGTTTTGTTTCGCATTTGTAAATATTCATTGTGGTTTAGATTTTTTAAATTGCTATTTTATTTCCCTTCCCACACAGACATGAATTGTACATATGGGGACAATTTAAGATTTTCATAGAGAAACTGAGGCATTATGGTGGATGTTGTAAGAATGGTAAGTAAGAATGCATTGTTTTGGTGTAAAGAATATTGTGTTAGGTTTGGATCAGTGATTGTGGCTAACTAAGTTTAATGTTAAGACAGAAGACAATCCTTTTTTCCCCATTCTCCATTTTGTTCTTGTGCCACATTTCTGTAAATACTGCAGAATAAATATTGTTCCGCTCTTTGGCATCTCAACCCAGTCCAAGCGTCTTATGCCCCCCCCTCGCCCCATGAATCTGTGATAATTTGCCCCCACAAAACTGCTACATCTCAATTTTTATAAGGTAATATTTATATAAAATATAAATTTTATTGTAATCTAATTACATATAATAACTGATTATATGCAATGTAGGTGAACAATTCAACTAGAAAAGTTTAAAATAAATACAATGTATCTAAATACAAATTATAGATATATCATAATAGATCATTCCATCTTAAATACATCAACAATGTTTTGCAACAATTTTTAACATCAACTTGAGATTTTTCTTGTTAAAAAGTTGAATAATTTTAACATATTTAACATTGTGGTTAAAAAATAGTGAATTTTATATAGTTTTTTGAGTTTTTGCATGAGAAAAACAAATTCATGAATTTGGACAAAAATTCACTATTTTTTAGCCACAGTGTTAAATGTGTTAAAATTATTCAACTTTTTAACAAATAAAATCTCAAGTTGGTGTTAAAAATTGCCACAAAGCAGTATCCCTAATTTGTATTAAGATACATTGCATTTATTTTTAATTTTTTTAGTTAAATTGTTCACCTATGTTGCATATGATCTGTTATTGCACATAATTTGGCTACAATAAAATTTGTATTTTAAATGAATACTATCTGATGACACTTGAGTAGAGTGGGAGCTGGCTGTATCATAGATTGGGGACATATCATAGATAGGGAGGGGGATGCAAGATCTTTGCACCAACCCTGCCCAAGGGCATTAGGTGGAAAGTTGAACTTGGCTCATTGATTCCCTTCTCTCTCACCATAACCATTACATTAGCCTCACATATATATTAGAATAACTATTGTAAATGATGTGATTCTGTGAGTATGTATACATATGCAGGCACAAGATAAAAAATATACATAAAAACTCTTAATTAAAATGTGCTATAAATGAAAACAGGAATTTTTTAAAATTTCCAATTCATCTATTTGTGCTGCTCAGTATTTCCTGAATTTTATATTTAATTTTAAGCATATGACTCATCTCCAAGGATTTGTTTTATGTAATTACAGGAATTTGTCATACCAGAACTCTTAACTGACAATAGCAGCATGCTGTGAAGTCGAATTTGTGTGCAATAGACCCTGTGAGAAGAAAGAGAGAAATATATGAGAGGGAATAGCTCTCAGGAGATTAAAAATTGAGCAGAAAGAGTGAGAACAAAACAGAAAAGGGCTTGATAAACTAGCAGACCAGAATAAACAAATGAGATGATCTCACTCTCTCTCTCTCTCTCTCTCTCTCTTCAGAGATAAAAGAGATTTGTTTCTAAACACAACCTCCCGATGCAAAAGA